>BQNB010004320.1:70436-103141 GCA_026074375.1 Tanacetum coccineum | reverse complement strand
TATATATATATTATACACACACACACATTACCCTTTAACTATATAATGCTAGAACCACAAAAGATTTACAAAAAATTATCCACAAAATGATGTGTCATTTAACTAATGGATGCATATAAGAGAGAGAATTAAAAAGTGAATTTGAATATGCCACTCAACATAAGACACATCATTTTGTAAAAACTTTTGTGAGAGTTTCTTTGTGGTTCTAGCATTTTCCTTTTTATATAACGAAATTTATTTTTCAAATATGTGATGTATATACAATTTTTTTACAAATAGTATATCGATGGAGACGTCTTTAAATTGAGAACAAAATGAACCCAAATTGCAATACTTTTAGAAGACATACGATTTTATAAAACAAATCAAAATTTTAATATATGTTCTTTCAAAAATAAATAAAATGCAGACACACCTTTAAAGTTTAAACTATTTGATAATTTTATAAAAACTACCCTAAACTTTATATTTGTACATTTATAAATAATATAGAAAACTTCAAAACACACCTTATACTATGTAACAAGTTATGGGAATTACATTAACCTTTTCTTTTTATAAATTTTTATATAACAAATTTTATTTATCAAATATCTAATAAACATTTAGCAACTTCCTCATAACAATATACCAATTTTTTGAATAAAATAAGCTTAATATTGAAATTCTTTTGACTTACGTACGATTTTAGAAAAAACTGTGATTAAAATTTTAGAATCAACTTCTTATTTTCGGTAATAGGTTTGAAACGGAATCATTACAATAACCAATATTAGTTTTAGGAATAGTTTTTATATTTGCCTTACTTATATAATGTAAACCATCTAATTAAAAGGAACTATTAGTATACTAATTAAATATTTTTATAATTACGTTAGATTAATAGGTAAAAATATAAGCTGTATTATACGATTGAATTATATAAAATTGCACGAAATATCTTTTATATATTAAAGGAAAACCTCAAGTGGGGATTTCATATTTCAAATAAATCAAATCATTCCTTATTTAGTAAGATTTGTTTAATTAGATTTTTTCTTAAAAATATGTTTTATTAAAAAAAACTTAATTAATTCTTTATTTGGCAAAAATTATTTATAATTCGTTTTTGAAAAAAAAATTAAACTAAAAACAGATGTGTCAAAAATTAAAAGATAAAAAGTTATAGGAAGGCGGGGTATTATTAAAAATTTAAAATGTCTAATTTGAAACTAAAACAAAAACACAATTACCTTAATTATATTTATTAAAGAAAACAGCACAATCAAAAGAATCGCTCAACCTCCATCTCCAACCCTAAACGACCACCACCATTCGCACACCTAAATATACGGCAGTTTCATCTCCTTCCTAAAGAAATTGAAACCTTAGTCATTATCCTCTTCTTCCTCGGTCTCGTTACTCACTTGGTCTGTTTAATCATAATCTAAGGTATGTTTTTTGGTAATTGTGTTACGGATTTATGTTTGTGTGCTTTGATCGATGATTTAGGTGGGTTGGATTGCAAGTAGTAAAGAATTGTTTTTTCCTTTTGATTCTTTGTGTACAAGTGAACTTGATTCTCATTGACATAGTAAATTTTTATGAAAATAAATCCTAACTGCTATATTTTGTTACTCATGCTTCACCAAAATATTTGACTTATGGTGTAAAAGCAAAACAATCATGTTATTATTCTGACAGTGTATTGTATAATATACTAAAGAGCGTTACAAAAACGACCACATATGCTGTCGTTTTGGCGGTGGGCTTTCGTTGGGCTCTTCAGTCCATGTTTTGCATTCCAGTCTACCCCGTTACCTTCCCATTTCCACCGTCTTCAACATATTTCCAGATGCATCTTATGCATCATTCTCTCTCTAAAAACAAAACTATGGTTCTTATTTCTTCAAATGCGCAATCCACATCGATCTTCAAGAAGAAGACCACTCCATCTTCTCTCAGATTTATCAAAACACACACACACACAAGAAACACACAGCGGATTCAACCCATATCCCGTAGGCTAAAGTTTTCGACCAAGGTTAAAAAACGAAATAAGATGATTTTGTAGACCATAGTTCTTCTAAAGGTACGATCTTTTAGCATATTTTTTTCAAGTTTAAACGCGTCATACCTTAAATAGATATCAGATGTCAAACCTTTATTTCAATAGTCTGTTTTTTACTCTAGCTTAATTAACTTTAATATTTTGAATCTCTTTAGTGGTCTTTGGTCTTTTGAGGTTGTTTTTATATATGAGATTGAAGGTTTTTTAAGGTACTCATTTGATCTTTAATCTCATAAGTTGTTAAATTTATGGTTTTTTGGACACCCTTTTGGTTATTTAGTGTGCATATTTGATCTTTAAGTTGATTTGTTGGTTTATTGGGTTAGCTTAAGGTTCTTGATTAGTTTAAGCTGTTAAATCTATGGTTTTTAGGTATCTTTTTGGTTATTTGGTGTAAAGATTTGACGTTTAGGTTTCTTGATTTTAAAGTTGTCAATTTATACTTTTATGTGTAAAGGGTTGGGTGCGAGTTGATTAGGGGGGGGCTGTTTAGGGCCGGCGATGTGTGGTTATTGGTGGTGGGGTAGGGGGGGATTGATATGAGTGGCTGTTAAGTTCATGCGGGGAGGGGCGGGGAGGTGGGATGAGAAAGTCTTATTTGGTTATTTGTTGTAATGATATGATCTTTAAGTTCAACTGTAGCTTTCTTGAAAGAAACTTAAGTTTCTTGATTAGTATAAGTTGTTTAAGTAGTGTTTAGTTTCATATAAGAAATGAATGGGACTAAGCAAGAGGGATTTGTCGATTGAACTTCAGTCGCAAATCCCGATTTTAAGACCGATTATTCATGCTAGAAGGGTGAATATATCTGTAAAGTTTCAAGATCTGTACGGTTTTACTGTTGAAGGCTATGTGGATGATGCGAATATATTGAATGTGGTTAGGAAAAAAGTGAGAGAACAGGGTAAGCTATGGTGGGGATTAGAAGCGAGTAAATGGGCTAATTGTTGTTTGCAAACTCATGTTACTTCTGACTTTAAATCGTCCCTTAAGTTTTTGGTTTTGGTGAATGGTATTACCGTTGAGAAGTTGATTAGGAAGGGCATACCGCCGGTTTTGAGACCGAAAGTTTGGTTTACTTTATCGGGGGTTGCTAAGAAGAATTCGATTGTGCCAGATAGTTATTATAATGATATTGGATTGTTTGATATGAATGTTTTATTGAATTTTACGCCAGGTGATCAGTTTTATGAAATAGAGGCAATAACAGGTCGGATGATGTGTAGGCTTTGAAATTATAATGCATTTAATCATGTGATCATGTGAGTATCAAAAAATAGTTACCGAATATCAGGTAAACTATAAAGTCTTTATCTTTAGTCTCATTACTAATTTAATTTGTTGGTTTGGCTATTCTTGATGTTTCTTATTTTGTTTTGCATTTTTTTTCACTGTTTGAGTGGCAATTCTTATATGGTTTTTTGTATGTTGCCTAATATATGACCACACCTATGTGTATGTATCCGACGCCAATAAGCAAGACCAATGGTGGGACACAAAATGGCATGGAGGAAGATAAACTGGCATGATCTGAAGTCCTACTTTCTCGGCATCACATAAGATACATCTTTGTATAGTAATCTGAACCGGTGGACCCTGAAGAGGTTTGTGCTTTTGACTCATTAATGTATTGATCAAACTGTACGATTGTTTATCCATTGATTGAAAAGAACAGTTTGACTTTATGTGTGCGTTTTAAGGTTGTGGACTACTATGAAATCATTCAGGAGCCGATGGATTTTGGAACAATGAGAGCTAAACTTCATGAAGGATTGTATACTTTTTTGAACAATATGAGGTATTTCAAAAAGTGACCCATTTTGACCCACCCAATATGTCTGTGACCCATCATTCCACCTTTATGTTTGTAATTTTTTGTATTTTTTTCCTATCTCATTGATCTAATGCCATTACAGTCATGCATCAAACATGATGTATATCTAATATCAGGGAACGCGATGCATTTCAACTCTTCGGGTACAATTTGTTTCACGTAGGTATACAAATACACACGTTTTATAGAGTACTCTTTGAGTGTAGTGAATTAACAGCATATTTATGTACACAGGAGGGTGTCGAGATGGTAAAGGATGTGGTTCCACTGAAGTTGATGGAAGATCGACTTACAAACCATTATTGGACCTCAACAACAACACCCTATTTAAGAAATGAGGTTGAAGACAGACATAGATATGCATAATATATGTTTAACAACACTTCTTTACTACTTTTAGTTCATATGTTTTTATAAGTTTTTGGTCATAGAGATTTAAACTTTCAGACTTTTGTTTTTGATATTAACTCTAACATAGAGAAATGAAGTATTGCAAAATTCGTGTTGAAAGCAAGGGTTTTACGGGGTGTTTGGGATTTGCTTATTTAAAATAGATTATGCATTTTGAAAATGAATAATCAAATTATTAGCAGTTACAAAACGTGATTATAAAATATAATTAGTCAACGAAAGTCAAACATTTTTTTTACAATGTGACTTTGAATTGTTAACTGTTAACTTTTATTATCTATGTCTATGTTTTGAACAATGTAACTTTGAACTCATTTAATTTTTTAGTTGTATTTAAAGTGTTTGTAAAAGTCATCTCATACAAGTAAACTTTGAAAATTTATATCTAAAAGTGGCATAACCGATATATCGCGATCCTAGACACGATGTCTACAACTACAGATGGTCGACCCCCTGGCTAAGCGACCTTGATTTGATTGCAACATTGATATTCACAAATTATAACCAGATATTAGATTAATACAAAGCATAGTATTTCACGTTAATAGTTTATTACAGTTGAGACCAAATATAAGAATTGATACAAAAAAAATTAGTTCCACTTTAAAAATTAGTTCAACTAAAAAAGTTACTCCCATTTCCTATTAAAAAAAGCGATAGAAAGGTCAAAGAATTGAAATTAATAAGAGGGTGTTTGGGATTGCGATTGGAAGTGAATTATTTGATTATTGCGTTTTGCAATAGTAAATAATTTATTTCGAGTGTTTGGATAACATAAGTTATTATGTTTATATTACGTTTCATACCTCCTCAAAATGACGTTTTGAAAATCTTAAAATGACATAACCGCAAGAGCGAAAACGCCAACAATAAATGTTTTGACATAATTACACAAACACCCCTTAACAATATTATTATTAACTTTAAAAATATATTTATCAGATTCAATTACATTATTACAATGCAAAGACATTAAATAAGAATAAATAAAATCTAACCTTAATTGTTAAAGAGAAATGTTAGAAGCACAAACAAACTTACACAAAAAGTTATACAAAATGATGTGTCTGTATAATTAGTGGCAAACTTTTTGTTGTTGTTGTTGTTACTTATTTGACAAAGACATAAATGAACATGCATTATTAATGATACATGTACTATTAGGGGCCCTTTTCATGATTCGCTAACTAAAATCAGTTTTTAGTATGAAAAAAAATATATTAACCTTTTTATAATAGTACATCCCATTATAAAATTAAATTACATCCAACTTGAAGCTATATAATGTAAAAACCTTATATCTATTTTTTCATTTTTGTGTGTACAACGACTTTTGCCAAGAATATTTCTTTTTGCCTCCCGTCTTTTAATTTCCTGAATCCGCCATCGTAGACTATGATGCTATGACACTATACTGTCATAGGAGAAAAGTTTAACATAGACCCAAAATTTAGCGTAGACCCAATAAACTAATTATAGTCAATCATTTTTTCATTAAAATAATAAAAAGCATCAAATTTTCCCTTCTCTTTTAAAAAAAAAATATTCTCAACAACCGTTAATCGTATTCTCGCCAAGAACAAAACATACCAAATCTGCGACGAGAATTAAACTAAACTTTCTATAGTGGAGGAAGGTTCCACTTCTATATATTTTCGACGAATTGTTTTTTGAATTTTTTTAGTTACATCTGGAAAAAATCACATCTGATTTGTATCACAAATCACATGTGATTTTATGAAATCATGTGACTTTTTCAGACGTGACTAAAAAAAAATCGAAAAAAAAAGTTCTTCGAAATTATATCGATGTGAATGTCTAATGAAAGATAAAAAAAATACTCGTTGTGATGGTGTATTTTCTGTCGTTTGACGATTTACCGTTTGCAAAATATTTTATTTTAAAAAGAGAGGTGAAAACTGATTATTGATATTTTGATGAAAAAATAAATGGTTAAAATTATTAAGTATATGCTAAATTTTGAGTGCATATTAATTTCAAGTCACTGTCATAGTATTATCAAGGAATCAATACATTGATATCGACATGAATTCGAATAAAAAAAACCACTAATATGAGTCATATAGAACTGTCTTTTAACTGATATACTTATGAACTAAAATTTGAATTTTCTGACTTGATACTTTATGATGGCTGGTATTATTTATCAAAAATTCCTAATGGTAAAAATACGTAAAAAAAATTTGAATGAGTTTTAGGGGCTACAGTACCGTACCCACTCAGATCACAATCCAAAGTCCCTCCTTTCTACGAGTCTCAACCACCCAATTGAATCATTTCAAATTCAACGACTGAGCTCACTCCAAAAAAACACACCTTACATTATTTATGACTCCATCTACCAATTCATCAATAACATTAACACCCTTTTAAAGCTGGATGGTATGGTAGTGACAAAGTCACTTAACACGTCAGCATCACATCAGTTTTTTCTCTTCAAATAAAACTCACTTTACAATTCACCATTCAACCGTAATAAGAACTCAATTTACCACTAAAACTCACATTTCATTAAAATACCTATTTTTTATAAAATGTATCTCAATATATACCCATATACACTCACAACTAATTAAAATTCAATATATATAAAAAGAGTGGCCCACCATTTTACAACTCAGACTAGTTGAGTTTTTCACCTAGTTGTTGCAACAAACCATGGCTAGAAAATCACCGTAGCAAATGCATATTGGAGCAAAGTCACGTTATAAAAGGAGGGAGGGCAACTCACAGCTGACTATTAAGTTCACCTAAGATGATTTAGTTTTTTTTTTTTATCCGCCTCCACTACCTTCCAAATAAAGAGTACAAAATCACCCATACTTTTTCTTGTAAGTTTCGAAATAAATTTATAATACTTACTTTTTGCAAAAGCGAAACATCACTAGTATTAAACAAATCGATTTCGTCAACACATAGCTGTTTTTTGAACGGTCACACAGGTCAGATATTTATGTGACAAAATGGTACTAAGACTAAAATAAACAGCCGCCACTTGAACACAGTATTTGAGTTACGTTTGCTGGAATTCATTGTCACGCATTTTGAATTTTTATGTGACTAAGTAAACTGAAATTTTTTGTTGCGATTAATTACCTACTAGTTATGAAGCTAAGTCAAAGTTTGCTATAAGAGTGGTACTACACCAATACTTAGAATTATCTATCATCAACTGTACAAGCTCCTTCTATGATTGGTATGCCGTCTATTTTTAGTTTCTGTTAACAAAAACGTTTTTTAGTTTATGATGTTGCGAAAGTTGTTGGAAATTTAATTTACAAAATTTCAAAACTTGTTTTGATTGTTTCAGAACTTGAACATGTTATTTGTTGTGTATGACCGATGATATTTTTTGCAGGCTCAAGTGTGTAATAAAGTTTTAATTTGATTTTTTTGCTAATTTTGCAAGACAATGAATTATAGAAAAGGCGATTTTAGCTTGAGTTGCATGAGAAGATCTGGAAGAAAAATAGACGTGAAGGTGATCGGTAGGATACATGATGAGAAAAGGATGCTCATGTCCTAACTGCTAATGTTTTCGATCCACCTTTTGACCCCATCCCCTTAGTAGTTTGCGCATATTTTGTATTCATAAGTTTAGCTACCTTGACAAGTTATTGTTTTTTTAAAGTATTGGTAGATGTATGTTGCATGTTGTTATACATGGGAATAGTTTCTTTTTAGTGTAGCTTGTTTATTTTGCAGTTTCTTGGCCATTGAATTTTAACAAAACACTTATTAACACTTTTGGTCATTTTACGTTTAATTGTATGCGATTAAATACAAAAAAAATTATTTGTGTGACTAAATATTACAAAGGCCACACAAACATAAAATTCATGTGGTCATTGGATGATCAATAGTCACACAAAATACACATTTCTTCACTTTAAACAACATATGGTTACACTTTTGGTCACTTTACGCTTAATTGTATGTGATTAAATAAAATAAAAATGTTTTGTGTGACTAAATATTACAAAAGGCCACACAAACATAAAATTCATGTGGCCATTGGATGATCAATAGTCACACAAAATACACATTTCTTTACTTTAAACTACATATGGTCACACTTATTAACACTTTTGGCCACTTTTTTCTTAATTGTATGTGACTACATACAAAAAACAAACATGCTTTGTGTGACTAAATATTACAAAAGGTCACACAAACATAAAATTCATGTGGCCATTGGATGATCAATAGTCACACAAAATACACATTTTTTCACTTTAAACAGCATCTGGTCACACTTATTAACATTGTTGGTCACTTTATGCTTAATTGTTTGTGACTAAATACCTAAAACAAACATACTTTGTGTGACTAAATATTACAAAACATAAAATTCATGTGGCCATTGGATGATCAATAGTCACACAAAATACACATTTCTTCACTTTAAATAGCATATGGTCACACTTATTAACACTTTTGGTCACTTTATGCTTAATTGTATGTGACTAAATCCTAAAAAAAATATGTTTTGTGTGACTAAATATTACAAAAGGCCACACAAACATAAAATTCATGTGACCATTGGATGAACTGTAGTCACATAAAATACACATTTACTTGATTTCAAAAAGCATATGATCACACTTATTAACACTTTTTGCCACTTTTTTTTTAAATTGTATTTGACTAACTCCAAAAAAACACACCCGTTGTGTGACTACATCATCACAAACGTCACATTTATTATATATTCATGTGGCCACAGGACGGGAAATAGTCACACAAAATACACATTTACTTGAATAACATCTCAAATGTCACATATATTATATATTTATGTGGTCAAAGGACGAACAATAGTTACTCTCAAAAACCATTCGTGTGACTATAAAGTGTTTACGGTCACTAATATTGATTAATCCAACAAAACTTGTGCCTAATTTGTCACACATATTCGGGTTTTGTTCACTCTTTTTCAATGAAAAATGCCACGAACTCAACAATGTCACCGTAGGACACCTACGGTGGCGCGATCTTTGGTGATAAACACCAAAAAAAACGTGTATGAGTATATGCATATCGTCACACGTTTTTGGACGTCAATCTATACTTTTGGTTTAGTAAAATTAGTATTTGTCAAACTCTAGCATGTGACTGTATTTTGGTTTTAATCTAGTACTAAGTAGAGAGTTAATGGTGATTTAGAGGTGTTTAAGAGAAGATTGGTGTTTTAATGGCGGAGCTTAAGAAGATGGATTTTGGAGTGTATCGAGCGGGTCTCATCTTAACATCTTTATGTCCTTACTTTCATTTGGTTATCTCTATCTCTATCTCTTGTTTTCTTTTTATTTTTAGTATGTTAATTTATATTACAATGTTTATTAGTTTTATAGCAAGTTTACTATTAGCCGATTTCAAGTTAGAGTAGTTTATTTTATGTTTGCTTAGAATTTTTTGTATTTTTTTATGTCATAAATTATTGAAAATGTACGTTGGTGATTAGTGGTTATTTTAGTTAGTTATTTGACTTTGCTTTTGTTCATACGAACTTAGTTGCCAAATATTTTCTAAACAAAAATGCTTTTTAACTAGATCCGAAAAGAGAACAATCACCCAGTTTTAGAAACTAATTTTTTTTATGTTTTAAAAATAAATCCCAAGTATGTTTGAATTAGACCATAATAATATTAAAAAAAAAAGAAATTCACCTTATAGTATTTGGTTAGATCGTTTTGTCTTTTCATCGGGCAAGTTTGAGTTACGCAACCGTATACTGGCTCGTTTTGATTTAAAAGTCAAAATTATCTACAAGTCAAACTATTAAATCTAGATAACGACTAAATTCACAATGTTAAAAGCTACAAGGTCTAAATAAGTATTATCTTTAATACTATTTGTCTTTCATGTTATTGTCAGTTAAAAAAAATCCATAACTCTTTTTCAACTAAGCATCAAATGAATCTCAACTTACGTACTTCTTTTCATCACTCTTTCAATGCGATGCTCGGGAGATCTATACTTAACAATATATTTTTGTGTTAAGCTTTGTACTTATCATTCGTTTTTACGAATATTTTTGATGTGCTCAAATGACAAACATCATAAATCACATGTAATTAAACGCTAATATGATTATTCTAATAAAATCACGTGTGCTATTAGTTATCAATTACATATGATTTGTAATAAAAATATATGTGATATAACACCAACATCAAATTTTATTTTATTAGTATATTCAAATTAGTGTTTAATCACATGTGATTTCTTCATGAAATATTAAACAATGTAAAAAAATGTAAAAAACGGAAAAAAGAGTTTGTCGAAAACATATCATAGTGCACATTTATAGAAAGATAATTAAGTGCTTGTTGTGACAGTATAATTTTGTTCGCTTAAAGATTAACGGTTTAACAAAATATTAAAGTTTGATAAAAAGATGAAAGTGAGTTTTTTAAATGTTGACTTTAATATCATCCATTTGATCAAACAAAAATAAAATGTAAGTATTAGTCTTGAATCCAAATAAAATTCGATATCAAATGAACTTAAACGTAATGAAATAGCTATTATGTAAATTTGTTTCTCTAGCATCGTGCTATTTTTTAATACAACTGCCGATCAAAATATATAAAACAAAAACCAATCTATTTATGCTCCTTATAAAGGAGATTTGAGATTTTAACTTAGAGCTGAAAAATCACTATTTTAAGAAATGTTGAAAAATTAAATGTTGTTCTCAAACTTCTCTTGAAAGTCTTACACACATTACACATTCTGATATCAAAAAACTTCTCAAACACGCTCCTCCCCCTAAATACGACACACACTTTATTTCTCTCTCTTAACCCTAAAACACAAATTGCCGCCATCATGATCTAATCACCGCCGTCATTTGTCGAATGCGTCACCATCTCTTGTTGGTTTAGGTGGTTTCAGGTAGTTCTAGTTCGTGGTATTGGTTGCTGGTCTGGGTGACGTTTATAGTTGGTGGTTTCGGTCGGCTGTCTATCACCATGTCAAGGTTACTCTATCATCATATCGCAAAGGTTTTTTTGGTATATATCATTCGATATTGCTTATGATTATGTTGGATTCATGTCAATTTATAAAACAGTTAGAGTTTCTATTTTGTTGAGGTATATTTTTTGTTCATTTTTTTAAGATTTGGTTGAACTATTTAATTGAGAGTTTTTGGTGAGTTTGTGTTTAATTTTCTGGGTTGTTGGAATTGGGGGTTTTGGTCCCCAAAAATTTCTTATTTGTAAGAAAATGATTTTGTTGAAATTTTTTGGAAAATGATCTTGTTGAAAATTTTGGGAGTTATTTAAATATATGTGGATAAAGTTTTGATTTATGTGTCAAAATTATTTCTCGACATGTCGCCATGAGCTTGGAAGTATCATTGTTATGGTTACCAAGGTATTTTACCCTACCATACTAGAGTGCACGAGGAGAGTTGCAAACATTGGGAAGGCATATCGTTGTAAATGCTAAGTAATAAAATGTAGTTTTTATTGTTGTAGCAGGAAGTAAAAAGGGAAAATCAATCTGCTTCTATGACGCCCTTAATCGGGTTTAATGTGATTGTTGTCGTAGGTTTTAATTATTGATATTGCGATTGATTTGATGGACTAATACGGTTTTTTTGTTTTGTTATTGTTTTGTTATAACAATCGTGTGTACAGTAACTCATATGGAAGTAAAAAGGGAAAATCAATCAGCTTCTATGCCCCTAACCAGGTTAATTGTGTTTGTTGTCGTTGTTTTTAGATTATTGATATTGCAATTTATTTGATGAACTAACAAGGTTTTTTTTGTTTTGTTATAACAGCCGTGTGTGCGGTAACTCACATGGGCTCAGCAGAAAGTATCGCCTTATGTGTTGCGGCCAATGGTTTCAAAGCAATGCCAAGGAAATTGGTTTCATCAAGGTTTGGTTTTAAACTCATGGTATTGCAGTTTCATTATATGTTGTAAAGTTATTTGAGCTTTAAATTCCCTTTTTCTCTACGCTTTATCAACGAGTCAATGCGATAACTAATCCGAAACGGTTTTTGAATACTTTCGTTTATAACCCATAACATTAGTAACTGAATATAACATGCTTACAGGCCATCCATGGATTACAAGTACTGCCAATGAATTGAAAATGCATCTTGACATCTCGATGTTAAGACTCATGCATGCACTCTTTTGCTCTTTCTAAATTTGCTTTACGGGTATGTATTTTATGTTTTTTTCATTTGTGTTTAATATTGATTTTCGAAACTACCTTACAATGTATACATCAGCTTATGGTTTATAACATTACTTTTTTTACATATGGATTATTGCAGTCCATCATCAAAATTAAGGTGTTGGTCCATTTGATGCTACAATACATTTGAATCTCATGGAGACAATTTTATAATCCATTTTTGATTTTTACAAAGGTATAATCATACATTCTATAAATTAGGGGTGTTCGGTACTCGGAATGAATTTGAAAAAAAATTGTTCATTTGTGTTTTGTTCGGTATGCAGAAGAATGACGAAAAAATGAAATTTAGGATTTCATAATCATGGGATTAGGAGAACATCATCAAGATTAACCAAGTAGCGGACGGCTCATATGCGGAACAAGCTACTTCAGTTTACGATGCAAGTTTTCAAGACAAACCTAAACAAGTGTACACGAAGGGTAACTCTCTATTTTTTACTTTTATGAATTCATGTAAAGGCGTTTTATTTGTGTGTCACTTGGAGGAGATATGGACATACAAAAGACAATACTTTAGTATCTTTTTCGAAAATATTACAATTTGACTATTTCTGCTTGAAATTATTTAGGGATTGTTTGGCTAAGCATAACTTATGTTTTACAATCTGCTATAGTTAGACCCATGTATGCACTACCAAATTATATAGCTAAAAATGCAACTATTAAGAGGGAGAACGACTTAAACCAACTTGGAGGCAGATATAAATCCTTTTCCCCGGACATGTATGTGCATTGCGTTGTTCCATCATGCTTCTTTTACATTGTTCTCTAATTTTGATTTGCTAACATGGTTTTCATTCTTTTTCTTTATTTGCAGACAAAAACGGTTCATCTGCAGAATCGTTGGTGCTCCATCTGACCCATGTGTCAACCATGAGGTCTGCACACTGTGGATTTTTTAATTTTGGTCATATGTTTTCTAATTTTTTTATTATGTACTTCTCTTTTACAACCGCATCTAATAAAGGTGTGTTTGCAATCACTTCTTTTTATACTTAACATCCTTCTTTTCCAATCGACTTGCATGGTCACGTGCCGTCGCCTTTGCAGTATCTACAGGTAACATGTATTTATTTCATTATTTGTATTTAGTTCCAACAATAAATTGATATACTTCAATGCTTCTTAACCAATACCACCTGATTCTATGCACATACAGGAATGGGATATGTACGTATCTTCTATCTAGACTGGTGAAAAAGGGAACGATGGTAATTGCTGATTAACAGCAGCCTGTGACACCATTTGGTTGCATGTATAGTATCTCAGACCTTGCAAATCAACTATGGTTTATACAAACACATAACTTTATGTTTTTTCTCCTAGTTCTCTGCCTTTTTGCTGCAACCCAAGACTATCACTTTTCAACAACTCTTTTATTTTTATGTAGGATTTTCATCAATAAGCTCATGAAACAATTATCTGAATCAACGAAGCGACTTTTATAGCTTTCGATTTATGCTTTTGGAAGTTTCAAGAATGAGGTTCTTGGTAGAAGAGTACCAACTCGCCAGTGATGCAAAAAACTCTTTGAGCCACAAATGCATTGTAAGTTTTTTTTGTTTGAATAATGCAGTAACATATTAGCCCCCGTTGCAACACGCGGGTCATTTTCCAATCCATTTTTAATAAAGCCCATCTTACCCGTTTAAATATTAAATGCCGCCCAAACAAGCCCAAATCTCATGAAAGTTTTACCCAATCCGCCCAATTTGACTTATATGGATAGGAATCACCATCTCTATCCATACAAAAGTGTTTTACTCATCCTAAATTTTGTATACAATATACTTTCTAAGATTCCCTCTCAACCTCAAAAGAACTCTCCACATTCAACTGTCATTAGCCTCATATTGTATGTATCACATTAGTATTATGGTTAGGAGTGGTTCTGTGCTCGATTGTTATTTTGATTTCATATTATTCTTCATAACATGCTTTTAATTAAAGTAATCACTATTCTCTTATCTTTTATCAAGAGTAGTTAGACAATATTAATCTATGTCATTGCTCACCTTTTTAAATTTATGTTTGTTCTAATGGATTAATAGTATATCATTTTAACGTTTACATAATTTTTTGTATACAAAGTTTCTAAAGCACCCATATTGCTTACACACTTGTACCTTGCAATGACATTCTAGAAAGAAGAAGCTACACATCAGCATCAATTTATCATGCATGCGGGTTTGGATATTGTTCAAGATCTTGCATGGACAACAACTGCTATGTAAGACTCATAATCACTCTCATCGAAACTCACAATCCTGGGAAAGTTCCTCTTTGTTTATCGCGTCTTTCGTGATACTTATGGTTTAAATTTTTTGGTTCTAGGTTTTTGAAAGCAATTGACAGGTTCAACGATTTGGTGGTGTCAATATACGTGACAGCTGTTCAGTGGTCATATCCTTTTAGTAATTCTTTTGTTAGTTAGCCCAACATTGCATTACATGAACAACACACTACTTACACTTTGAAATGAGTTTTCAGCTTGTTTCAATGCCAATTAGCTAGAAAAAGTCATAGTTGGTATAATCAATGAATTTGTATTGGCATCTTCTTATTTATTTTCCTTGATTCAAGTTGTATATACGCGATTGATGTTGATTCATGACTCTCGTAATGATGATGGCATCAAGGGCTTTTTCTAGGAGGTCCACGAGCTCTATATAACGACGGGTACTCACCTAGAAGCATAACTTCACAAGAGATAAAACAAATATGCTACCTGGTTTTCGCCGCTATGTGAGAGTTGGATAACAATGAATGATCCGCCACTATAACCATTTAAGAGTATGTACCTCAACTATGTGAGAGTTGGTTTTCTACGTAATTGATTTTAGCCGTTTATGATATAGTTGTTTGGTGAGAATTTCCACGAGGTTGGATAATTTCAAGCCGTGATTATTATTTTATTGATTTTTGACGTTCGTCAAGGTTGGAAAATTTATGTTTTGCTCCGAGAGCGTGATTATTTTATTTTTGTATTTTTATTGTTTTCCCTGAAATTTTTGTAAAAAGTGTGTCAAAAGTCAAGCCTTAAGTGTTTCAATGTTATATTAAATGTTTTAAACAATAATTAGTGAGACGGAATAAAAATTTTACGAAACGTGTGGTGACCCGTGTCTTTGACCGCTTAGGTAACGACACAAGGACCATTTTGTATTAACTTTGCAAGGACTAAAGGAAGGAGAGACTTTTATTGTTAACTTGCCAAACTATTTTGATATATATACAAGCATAAGCATACACACATTTCTTTTTGGAAAATCAAACTCTCTCCACTCTTTCTCTCCTTCTTGCCGTTCGAACACCACAACCCACACATAATTCATCACCAAAAATTCATTACTCACATGCATTATAATCCGTTTATAGATTATTAATCCTTGTTTAAATCTCTACATTTCTCACTAAGAAAACCTCACATGCACTAAGTTTTCAAGAAGTTGGAATTTGGGGTTTGTTCTAGCTAATTTCGGTTGAAACCAAGGTGTAAAAGGGGTAGATGTTATGTTTTCAAGAGTTGGTTTTGTTGGAAAAGGTTTGGTTTTGGGTCTTGTGTGCTCGTCCAATTTCGAACCAACAAGGGGGAAGCCAAAAACTTTTCTTGTTTGCTTTGTGAGTCTTCTAACTATGTTTTGATGTTGTTAAATTGTTCATATTATGCATATTATGATTATTGCTAGATGATTCAAGTGAAAATGTGTTGAAAGTATTTTCGAGTATGAACATGTGTTTGATAGTTTTGGTACATGTTTTTAAGCTAGTTAAACATGTTGGGATAGTTAGAATTTGATGAAAATATGATTTGGTATGATTTTGGGTTGACCAAGTTTGACCAGATTCGTTTACTTGACTGTAGCATGTCGAGAAATTTTCAAAAACTATTTTTGATAAAATAGATTGATAAAGCTTGTTTCAATGAACATTTTGATATAAAGTGGGTAGCGTAACTCTTAATAACGAAGATTTTGCGACAAGTTGAAATTGGTAATTTTTTGAAGTCAAAAGTCAACTACGAAGTTTGACTTTTTAAAAGTCAAACTTGCGTATAATTTGAATAAGGTTTATAATGAGCAAATGGTTCGTAATGTTAGTTAATTAGTAATAATATGTGGAGTTCAGATTATATTATCCTTACTTTCGGCATTTTCTAAAATGGGGTTTACATGTACAGTATATGCTAAGTGCAAAAAGGTTAAGTGTTGAAACATGGTAAATGCGTCGAAGTAAAATGTTTTGCGTCGCACTTGGAGATTGTGGTATATGATTATATGTACGTAATAGTATTACATATATATGTGCACGTATGCATATATATGCATATATATATATATATATATATATATATATATATATATATATATATATATATATATATATATACGTGTGTTATTTTACTTTTAGTCACGTACCACTATATATTATATATAGGTCGCGGTTGACGTGAAGTGTTTGATTGTTCGTTGATTGATTTGGATTCTATTGCTAAGGTGAGTTCATAGCCTCGCATTTTAAATCTTTTTAAATGTTTTAAAACCCGCGAGGGGGATACATGTTTGTTTTACAAAATCGAACACATATGATTTTATGGTATGCTGGACCCGATTATGAAATATTTTCTGCATGAGTAGCTATTGTCGAAGTCCCTTATTTCATGAACCGTTAATCATCTTGTAAGATGAACGCTAATGCATTAAATTGATCTATTAGGTTTGACCACCCCTTTCGGGGTATGAATCCGTGGTGAACACCCTGTCAAACGGATGTTCTGTATTTAGAGGTAGTAGGTATATGCCAATAATACCTTGTTCTGTGGCATATTGACATACGAAGATAAGTATGTAAGTTAACGTTCGGTTGCATGAGCTTAATGCGTGAATAAAAAGGGATGTTATTATTACATTGTATTCGTTGAAATGTTTTCCCGAGAACTATTTTGTGTTCAAAGCTATTGATTATTACTTATTGATCATTTATTTAAACACTATGAATTTCACTCAACTTTGTTGTTGACGTTTTAAACATGGTTTATCCCAGGTAACCAAGGCTAAATGGAAATGATGGCGTGGAGGTGTCGTGCGTGTAGTGATGGATGATATGTTATGGAAGACTACTTGTGTGTTCCGAGTCTTTACTTTAAAAACAATTTATGTGGTTGAATGAAAACTATGTCTTTTATTTGAACAATTACTTTCAAATGTTGTATGGATTTGGTTACGATTCCCTGGTGGACCTACGCTTTAATGTTTGAACTCTAATCTTTATGGAACACATGTTGGTTTAAACGTCTTATTTAGGTCATTTTCTATGTATCTTGGTTGTTGTGCTATTCAGTAACATCCCGTTAGAAGACTTCTTTTATTCTGATGCGCAGTCCGAAAACGGGGGTGTTACAGTTTGGTATCAGAGCCTTTGGTTATAGAGAACTTGTTATTTTTTAAAACATGGGTTATAACTATTTTTGACGCCAGTTTGGTATCAACGTATCGATTATAGAAAATTGTCGTCTTTCAAAACATGAGTCATAAATGCTTTCAATACTAGTTGAGGGTCGAGTCTTTTCTTGTTTTGAAAATTGGAACTATAACGCTTCTACACGCACGCCAAGACTCCTCGTTGTCGTTGGTTACATGTGGTTAGTTTTATTTTGATATTAATTTATATTTTTATTTTTCCATGAGATTTTGATTTGGTATATATCCGCGTGTTAGATTAAGATAAGGATATTTGTGTGTTGTATGCATAAATGGTGATGGGATATATATAATGATTCTTATTATTATATATGTTTGAGATATATTGATATATACATATTGAACGATTATGTTATGTTATTGCGCAACTGTGCGAACTGTTATTTTGATGATAGTATTCCAAAATGAAGTAATACTATTGAGCGATATGATATTATTATTTATAGATTATCATGGCTGATCTGCGTAATCCCGAAAATGTTGGTGATCAATTCGATGTTGTTCTTGCTATTCCCTAGCCTGTTCCAGTCGTTCCTGAACTGAATGAATTTTTGAGTGACATGGAAGAAGAAGAGGATCCGAAAGGAGATTTCGATGATGATGATGATGATGATGATGATTTCGATGATATGGAGGATCCCGAGGAGGAAGAACCCCAAGAAGAGGAGGAAGAACCTCAAGGAGGGGAGGATCCCGATGACGACATGGATGTAGACATCGAAGGTGATGAGAACGAGCCGGAATTGACTTTTCTTTACAAAGAGGAGAATGCTTTTAAACCGCCTCCGCCTACTTCCGATGCCGAGAACAAAGATGTAGCTGAGTCTTAGAATGCGATTGTTCCTACTAGTGTCTATGAGAAAGGTGAGCCGTCTTCTGCTGTTCGCATCCGCGATGAGTATGAGGATAGTATTTTACCTGGATACTTGAGGAAGGATGTTAACTCTTTGTTTGACCGAGTTCATTCTCTTTCTAAGCGATTGTGTGGTCAAGGTAATGTGAATGCAAGAAATGAAATAGAAAAGAAAGTGATGTGTAAGCATATCTCTAAGTTGGAAGAGCGTTTCAAATAGTTGAGCGATGCCGAAGAAAGAGCTAAGTGTAAGAAATTGGAGAGAGAATTGGAAGAAGCGAACGTGGGTAACACACTTCTTCAAATGAGGAATGAACGAGTCGAAAGAGATCTCTATCATGTTAGAGTTTGGGCTCAAGATTTCCATCGATATATGATTCGTAGAGGAATTATGTTTGAAGAGAGACCAAGTGAAGCCATCGAAGTTCCGATTGAGAAAGAGGAGCCTACACCGCAAGAGTCACAAGAAGGATCATCTTAGTTGTTTAGATTCATTTATAGTTTCTTTTGTCTTGTAATCACTAAACTAAATCCTCAGTTAGTAGACATAGTGCTATTGGTTGTAACAATTTATATCATTTCATGAAACAATGCAACTATGTATTAACTCTTTGTGATAAATGATGAATGACTATCTTTTGATTACTACTTGATGTTGTGTAATTATGGTTGTGATTGAAATGTTTATACTTGATAAGCATTTGTGGGTTATTGATCAAGTTCCTTTCTTTGTGATACGACAGAATCATGCCTCCAAAGTCTGCACCGTTGACTCAAACTGCTGTTCAACGAATGATCCGTGAAAGTGTTAATGCTGCTATTACCGCTGAGCGTGCCCGAAATGCGATTGCTGGGAATAATGTAAGTAGGAGTCAAGTAACGGCACCCGCTACTAGAGAATACAGTTTTGTTAGATTCATGAAGTGTAACCCTGATACTTTTTGTGGTTTAGAAGGAGTTGTCGAACTGAGAAGGTGGTTCGAGAAGATTAAGATTACTTTTGCTATAAGTGAATGTGTTGAGGCTAAGAAGGTTAAGTTTGCTACTGCTACGTTAAAAGGACCTGCACTGACGTGGTGGATTTTAAGGTTGCTGTGATGGGATTGAGTATTGCTCATCAGATGGGGTAGACTGAGATGAAGAACTTGATGACACTCGAGTTTTGTCCAGCCAAAGAAATCCAACGAATGGATAATGAGTTGTGGAACTTGAAGGTGAAAGAGTATAATATTGTGGCTTATACTCAAAGGTTTAATGAGCTAGATTTGATGTGCCCGAGAATGGTTGAGCCGGAGAATGTGAAAGTTAAGGCGTATATCCGAGGGTTGTCTGATAACATTAAGGGTGAAGTCACTTCCTCAAAGCTTGCCCACTTGAATGAAGCTGTGTGCATGGCGCATAAGCTAATGGAAAAAAAGGCACAAGCTAGGAATGAGAGAATCTTGGATAATAAGAAGCGGAAATGGGAGAACTTTCAAGGTGGAAGTAGTAGTGGTAAGGGTAATCACCATGACAACTCACGCCAAGCTTTGCAAGATGGTTGAAAGCAAGGTAACGCGCCAGCTATGACTGCTGTCCCAAATGAGGGTAAGGCACCTGCTTGATCGCTTCCTGTGTGTAATCTCTCCTATGTTCGCCATGTTGGTCCTTGTACTGTTTAATGCCATAAGTGTGGAAAAGTTGGACACAAGGAAAGGTATTGTAAGGAGAACAGTGTTGCCACTGGTGCTAACGCTCAACCTATTCCGACTTGCTATAAATGTGGTAAGCAAGGTCACACGAGGAACCGTTGCCCAAAGCAAGTCAAGAAAGAAGATGGTGGAGAAGCCCGTGGACGTGCTTATGCTATTAAAGATGTTGAGCCTCAAGGTCCGAATGTGGTGACGAGTATGTTTCTACTCAATAATGGCTATGCTTCTGTATTGTTTGATACGGGTTCCGATAGGAATTTTGTAAACACTAGATTTACTTCCTTACTTGACGTCAAACCGATTAAGATAAATAATAGTTATGAAGTCGATTTAGCCGATGGGAGAGTAGTTAGTACGAACACCGTTTTGAAAGGTTGCACTTTGAAGTTAGTGAACCATCTTCTTTGAAATTGATCTTATACTGATAGAGCTTGGTACGTTTGATGTTATCATTGGCATGGACTGGCTTGTTGAGCGCGACGCTGTTATCATTTGTGGTGAGAAGGTTGTTCATATCCCTTACGGAGACAAGACGTTGATAGTCGAAGGTGACAAAGGAGTGTCTCGGCTAAAAGTCATATCTTGTATCAAAGCCTGTAAGTATGTCGAACGAGGTTGTTATTTGTTCGGGGTGCATGTGACTAAGAAGAAATCGAAGGAGAAATGATTAGAGGATGTGCCAGTTATTCGCGACTTTCCTGAGGTGTTTCCTAACGAATTTCCGAGATTGCCACCATCGAGGCAAGTAGAATTTCGAATTGACTTGGTACCGGGAGCTACCCTTGTTGCGAGAATGCCATATCGTTTAGCACCGTTTAAGATGAAGGAGTTGTCAAAGCAACTGCAAGAATTGTTGGAGAAAGGTTTTATTCATCCGAGTTCATCATCGTGGGGAGCACCGGTGTTTTTTGTGCAGAAGAAAGATAGATCGTTTCGTATGTGTATAGATTACCGCGAGTTGAACAAGTTGACTGTCAAGAATCGTTATTCTCTTCCAAGAATCGATGATTTATTTGATCAACTTCAAGGTTCAAGCGTGTATTCGAAGATCGATCTGCGATCAGGATATCACCAGCTACGCATTAAAGAGGAAGATATTCCAATTACTACATTTAGAACTCGGTATGGTCACTTTGTGTTTCTAGTAATGCCATTTGGTTTGACCAATGCGCCTGCTGTTTTCATGGACTTGATGAATCGAGTATGTAAGCTATATCTTGATAAGTTTGTCATTGTGTTCATCGACGATATTTTGATTTATTCTAAGAATAAGAAAGAGCATGGAAAGCATTTGAAGATTATTTTGAAGTTGTTGAAGAAGGAGAAATTGTTTGCCAAGTTTTCTAAGTGTGACTTCTGGTTAGATTCTGTGTAATTTCTTAGTCATGTGATAGATCGAAGTGGTGTTCATGTTGATCCCGCCAAGATCGAAGCTATAAGAACTTGGGACGTACCGAAGATGCCGACTGAAGTTAGACAATTCTTAAGATTGGTTGGATACTATCGAAGGTTTATTGAGAAGTTTTCTCTAATTTCGAAGCCGCTTACCAAGTTAACTTGTAAGGATAAAAAGTACGAGTGGGGTAAGGAAGAAGATGAAGCATTTCAGTTGTTGAAGGAGAAGTTTTATAGTGCACCTATTTTAGCGTTGCCCGAAGGAATGGAAGATTTCGTGGTCTATTGTGACACATCACTTAAAGGTTTTGGATCCGTATTGATGCAAAGAGAGAAGGTGATAGCTTATGCTTCTTAATAATTGAAGACGCACGAAGTGAATTACACTACTTATGATTTGGAGTTGGGAGCCGTTTTTTTGCTTTAAGGTTGTGGAGACATTATTTATATGGTACGAAGTGTGTAGTTTTCACCGATCACAAGAGCTTGCAATATATTCTCAACCAGAAAGAGTTGAACATAAGACAACATAGATGGATTAAGTTGCTAAGTAATTATGATTGTGAGATTCGTTATCATCCTGGAAAAGCGAATGTGGTAGCTGACGCTTTAATTCGTAAAGAAAGGCCTAAGCTATCACGTGTTCGAGCTTTGATGATGACTGTTCACAATGATCTACCGAAGCAAATCCATGAAGCTCAAGAAGAAGCGATGAAAAAGAAGAACGTGAAGGATGAGAATTTGGGGAGAATGATTAAGCAAATATTTGAGTTTCGCCCCGATGGAACGCGATGTTTTGAAAATCGTGTTTGGTTGCCGTGATTCAATGGATTAAGAGAATTGATTATGCACGAGTCGCATAAGTCCAAGTATTCTATTCATCTTGGATCAGACAAGATGTACCAAGATTTGAAGATGTTGTATTGGTGGCCGAATATGAAAGCTGAGATTGCCACATATGTTAGTAAAGGTTAAAGCTGAGCATCAGAAACCGTATGGATTACTGTAACAACCTGAGATTCCTGTTTGGAAATAGGAAAGGATTACTATGGATTTTGTTTCTAGACTTCCTAGAACGCCGAGTGATTATGATACGATTTGGGTCGTTGTCGATCGATTGACCAAATCTGCTTATTTTCTACCGACTAAGAAGAGTGACACTATGGAGAAACTTACGCAACTTTATTTGAAGGAAATTGTATGTCGACATGGTGTTCCTATTTTGATTATTTCTGATCGAGACAGTCATTTTACGTCTGGATTTTGGAAATCACTTCAGAAGTCTTTGGGGACAAAGTTGGATATGAGTACCGCTTATCACCCTCAAACGGATGGTTAAAGCGAGAGAACTATACAAACGCTGGAAGATATGTTGCATGCCTATGTGATTGACTTTTGTTATAGTTGGGATCGACATTTGCCTTTGGTCGAGTTCTCGTACAATAATAGTTATCATGCGAGTATTAAGGCTGCACCATTTGAAGCTCTGTATGGAAGAAAATGTAGATCACGTGTGTGTTGGAGTGAAGTTGGAGATAGTCAACTCACTGGTCCAGAGATTATTCGTGAGACAACAAAGAAGATAATGAAAATTTAGAACCGGTTGTTAGCCGCCCGTAGCCGTCAGAAAAGTTATGCGGATATGAGGACTAAGCCATTGGAGTTTGAAGTTGGTGACATGGTATTGCTCAAGGTATCGCCATGGAAGGGTGTTGTGCGTTTTGGAAAGCGCAAAAAGTTAAGTCCATGTTATATTGGCTCAATTCAGATCATAGATAGAGTTGGTCATGTGGCTTATACGTTGGAGTTGCCTGAAAAGATGCAAGGAGTGCATAGTACTTTTCATGTTCGAATCTAAGAAATGTTTTAGCTGAAGGAGACATTGGTTGTTCCGTTGAACGAGATACCAACACGATGAAAAGTGCACATATTGAAGAACCAGTGCAGATTGTTGATCGATAGTTAAGCGATTTTTTCTTAAGCAAAGTCGGGGACCGATTGTTAAAGTGTGTGGGAATTCGCAAAGAGGACCTGAGTTTACATGGGAACGAGATGATCAATTTAGAGATAAGTATCCTCACCTCTTTATGGATTGAAGTGGAAAAGAAGAAATGAGTGTCGGAATGTCACTCCCTTAAGGAGGGGAAAATGTAACAACCCGAGTTTCAGGTGAACGTTTATCTTGAGCTATGATAATTATTTTTCTACGTAATTGATTTTAGCCGTTTATGATATAGTTGTTTGGTGAGAATTTCCACGAGACTAGATAATTTCAAGCCGTGATTATTATTTTATTGATTTTTGATGTTCGTCAAGGTAGGAAAATTTATGTTTTTGCTCTGAAAGCGTGATTATTTTATTTTTGTATTTTTACGGTTTTCCCTGAGATTTTTGTAAAACGTGTGTCAGGAGTTGAGCCTTAAGTGTTTCAATGCTTTATTAAATATTTGAAACAATAATTAGTGGGACGGAATAAAATTTTTACGAAACGTGTGGTGACCCGTGTCTTTGACTGGTTAGGTAACAACACAAGGACCATTTTGTATTAACTTTGCAAGGACTAAAGGAAGGAGGGAATATTATTGTTAACTTGCCAAACTATTTTGCTATATATACAAGCACAACACACACACATTTCTTTTTGGAAAATCAAACTCTTTCCACTCTTTTTTTCCTTCTTGCCGTTCGAACACCACAACCCACACATAATTCATCACCAAAAATTCATTACTCACATGCATTATAATCTGTTTATAGATTATTAATCCTTGTTTAAACCTCTACATTTCCCACTAAGAAAACCTCATATGCATTAAGTTTTCAAGAAGTTGGAATTTGGGGTTTGTTTTAGCTAATTTCGGTTGAAACCAAGATGTGAAAGGGGTAGATATTGTGTTTTCAATTGTTGGTTTCGTTGGAAAAGGTTTTGTTTTGGGTCTTGTGTGCTCGTCCGATCTCGAACCAACAAGGGGGAAGCCAAAAACTTTTCTTGTTTGCTTTGTGAGTCTTCTAACTATGTTTTGATGTTGTTAAATTATTCATATTATGTATATTATGATTATTGCTAGATGATTCAAGTGCGAAATGTGTTGAAAGTATTTTCGAGTATGAACATGTGTTTGATAGTTTTGGTATATGTTTTTAGGCTAGTTAAACATGTTGGGATAGTTAGAATTTGATGAAAATGTAATTTGGTAAGATTTTGGGTTGACCAAGTTGGACCAGACTCGTTGACTTAACCGTAGCGTGTCGAGAAATTTTTAAAAACTATTTTTGTTAATATAGATTGATTAAGCTTGTTTCAATGAATGTTTTGATATAAAGTGGGTAGCGTAACTCTTAATAACGAAGATTTTACGACAAGTTGAAATTGGTAATTTTTAGAAGTCAAAAGTCAACTACAAAGTTTGACTTTTTGAAAGTCAAACTTGCATATAATTTGAATAAGGTTTATAATGAGCAAAGGGTTCGTAATGTTAATTAATTAGTAATAATATGTGGAGTTCGGATTATATTATCCTTACTTTCGGCATTTTCTAAAATGGGGTTTACATGTATATGCTAAGTGTAAAAAGGTTAAGTGTTGAAACATGGTAAATGCGTCGAAGTAAAATGTTTTGCGTCGCCCTTGG
The DNA here is from genome assembly GCA_026074375.1 of Tanacetum coccineum. Lineage (NCBI taxonomy): Eukaryota > Viridiplantae > Streptophyta > Magnoliopsida > Asterales > Asteraceae > Tanacetum > Tanacetum coccineum. The sequence continues at coordinate 77,547 of BQNB010004320.1, read as the reverse complement.
AGATTGTAGTATATGATTATATGTACGTAATAGTATTACATATATATGTGCAAGTATGCACTATATATATATATATATATATATATATATATATATATACACGTGTGTTATTTTACTTTTAGTAACGTACCGCTATATATTATATATAGGTCGCGGTTGACGTGAAGTGTTTAATTGTTCGTTGATTGATGTGGATTCTATTGCTAAGGTTAGTTCATAGCCTCGCATTTTAAATCTTTTTAAATGTTTTAGAACCCGCGAGAGGGATACATGTTTGTTTTACAAAATCGAACACATATGATTTTATGGTATGTTAGACCCGATTATGAAATATTTTCCGCATGAGTAGCTATTGTCGAAGTCCCATATTTCATGAACCGTTAATCATATTGTGAGATGAATGCTAATGCATTAAATAGGTCTATTGGGTTTGACCACCCCGTCCGAGGTAAGGATTTGTGGTGAACACCCTATCAAACGGAAGTTCTGTATTTAGAGGTAGTAGGTATATGACAATAATACCTTGTTCTGGGGCATATTGACATACGAAGATAAGTATGTAAGTTAACGTTCGGTTGCATGAGCTTGATGCGGGAATAAAAAGAGATGTTATTATTACGTTGTATTCGTTGCAATGTTTTCCCGAGAACTATTATGTGTTCAAAGCTATTGATTATTACTTATTGATCATTTATTTAAACTTTATGAATTTCACTCAACTTTGTTTTAAACAGGTTTTATCCCAGGTAACCAAGGCTAAATGGCAACGATGGCGTGGAGGTGTCGTGCATGTAGTGATGGATGGTATGTTATGGAAGACTACTTGTGTGTTCCAAGTCTTCACTTTAAAAACAATTTATGTGGTTGAATGAAAACTATGTCTTTTATTTGAACAATTACTTTCAAATGTTGTATAGATTTGGTTACGATTCCCTGGTGGACCTACGCTTTTATGTTTGAACTCTGATCTTTATGGAACACATGTTGGTTTAAACGTCTTATTTAGGTCGTTTTCTGTGTATCTTGGTTGTTGTGCTATTCAGTAACATCCCGTTGGAATACTTCTTTTATTCCGCTATGCAGTCCGAAAACGGAGGTGTTACACTTTTGTTTACAGCAAAGTCTTTAAGTTAAACTTGTCTTCAGCCTCCAGCTTCATTCTACCCTTGTTACGTACCATCCTTCATCCATCTTGCGAAAAATGTCCTGATAGGCATAGCACGCGTCATTCTTGGACCTTCCATCGTCGTTTTCATACTCTTGTTCTTTGATGCCCATGAACTGCTCTTCCGATCTAAAAGAGTACTTGATAATCTCGAACCTCCTAATTGTGCATTGTGGTGGCATTTCATTGTTTTGGTTAATGGAACTGACGTTCTTGTCACCGATATCAACATTGTGAGGAGCTGCATGATGGTAATTATCGGCGTTCTTGTGAGGTCCGCTACTACGATCCTTCGGTCTCAGATTATTGTCTCTCCATTTTTTCCAAGGGTTTTCAGTTTAGGAGTAGTCATTTGCAAAAGGTCCCTTAGGTAAATAATCCTTCCAATTAGAGATCGGGGCATTCGCATGGTCATTCTCCTTCCACCAGTAGTCACTGAGCTTGGTCAGTAGAGAGGGTTCAAGCTCATGAAAATATCCAAAGCACCTTTTTAACCATGCACAAAACCTTTTTACTCCAATAGTAGCGTTTCCCCATGATTTTTCGTAGACGACTTTCTGTCTTAAGGCCTCCGTTTTTAATTCCCCGTCTACCAAGTTATCATACCAATCGTGATCCTGAATGTAAGTCATGCATCCAATTTGCACCATTCCTGGTAATTCTCCACCGTTGCAAAATCCATCACAATTGGAATAGTGTCATCCCATTTTTTCCAACAGTCAAGAAGCAACTTTTGATCAATCACTCCAAGTTCAGCAGGATCATCGTTGGTTCATGGTTTATTGTCAACCCATGGTATATTTTTGTTCCACACATAGAGCCAATAATTTTTTGTATTCTTCAAAAAGCTTCGTTCCCCTGCAATGTCATTAGTTAGTAGATCGGGGTCAATTTTCAAAAGGTGATTGAACTCATTAAATTTCGTCCAGAGGGGCGTTTCATAGTCAAAAAGATCGGTATCAATCCCAAATATTTCGTCGAGCTCAGGTTTATCATCAGTATCCATATTCTCCCGTATCGACCCTTCATCCTCAGTTAATATGACTTCATTGTCACCCCTCATCCAGTACACCCATAACGCATTCTTAGTATACCAATCCATGTCTAAGTGGTTGTAAAACATTAAGGCCAACCATTCAGTGAACACTTTGTTAGACGGATCATATTCAAGGTCTTGATCACGCTTGTACATATCTATTTCCCTCTTGATGGCCATGTATTCATCGAACTGCCGCTTATAGCTTCGGATTAGCCATGTATCGATAATGCTTCGTTTAAAATAGGGGTCCATTGTTCGATGACCTCCATACTTAAGATCAAGCCATTGCTCAGGGCTTATGTCGATTAGCCTAACAAATTCATGTCGATGAGTACCACTACTTTAGCATACATCTTTTCCTTCTCTAGGTACTCCTCACGAACTTTCTTTAAATATTTATCATTGGTAAGGTCTTTCGTATCCATCTCAAGGTACCTGTGTTTCTAAAATCATAGCAAAAAATATAAGTAGGATTTGCTCTTTGGGAGATAAATACAGAAAACTAACCTTTGGGAATGAATACTGAAGAATCGCTGCTACTGTGTCAGGTGGTCAATACGTCGTATCCAATGAACATGGATACGCCGTATGGACCTCTTGAACTGGATACGCTGTATTGGTTAGAAAGCTGGGTATGCCGTATTCAATGTAGTGAATACGCCGTATCGGTTATTCGACCAGAACAGTGTATATGACAAAACACACAAAAATAAAGACAAACACATAACCTCGGACAGAGAGGGATGAATCAACCCGAGCGACACACTTAAATTAATCTACTCCTACTCCTAGGTTAGAATACTAATAAAAATCACAAATTATCCTTCATTCCCCGACAACGGCGCCAAAAACTTGATGTGGTTGTTTGTCGTTATAGTTATAGGAAAAGCCTTTGTTTAAGTTTTATTATTTATATTTAGCCGAATTACCTATAATGAAAACATCTAACGAGTTATAGCCCGGTAGTTGTAGAGTTACATGGTAAGTAAGGTGTCGAACTCTTGGGAATGAGAGTCAATTCGTGAATCTATTAGTATTGTTAGTATTCTACGTTAATCTAGTCTAAGTTAAACCTACTCCTAATTCTACGGATAAAGGGGGGTTTAGTCTGAGAGACTAGCACAAGTGTAGTGGTGACTTAACCTATTCTCTAAGCACTAATACACAAAAGACAAATAACAAAAGTAAGAAAAGCGTATGTTGGGACTTAAAAGACTTCAAGGATTCTTAAGGTTACTACTGCTAAGGTACATAATGGAAATTATGCTAAGTAGTTAGTACTGGTAGTATAATGTTACCACTGCTAGTTACTACTGTTAGTATAATTTAGTACTGGTAGCATACAGTTACTGCTGTTAGTTGAAGTTAAGACTGCTCAGTGTTGAAGACTAAAATATAAGCCAAGTAGTTAGTGCTGTTAGTAGTAAAAGTTAAGACTGCTAGTACAAGTTACTACTGTAAGTATATATTAGTACTGCTAGTACTAATATTACTACTGCTTATGTTTATTAGTACTGCTGGTGAAAAGAATACAACTGCTGATTACAACTGCTTGAAGACTTTCTACTGTCAAGAGGATAAAGACGGATTAAAGAGATAAAGATTGTTTGGAGAACAAGAATGCGTGTGAAGATAAGTGTTGAGATATTTATGTACAAGATATACATAATGTATTTATTTAGAAGATTACGTTTATGTTTAGAAAAGATTGAGATATCTTAGGAATATATTGTAAGCTGACTAGGACTCCTTAGTCTATAAAAGGAGGCTCTAGGGCATTAGTGGAGATATCACAAAAACACACAGTCGTATCATTATCAGTTTTCATAGTTGTCAAAGTCGATTAAGAAAAGCTTCAAGGTTGTAAACCCTAGTACTAAGTTAAGAGTACTCGTATTATTGATCTAATAATATTGGAGTGTTTGGTTATATCTTTGTTGTTCAAGATTACTGTTTCATTGATTTTACTTCTAGAGTATTAAGGTGTAGATTCCGTATACACTTTAATATACATACAAAGTTTCTACAACAAGTTATTTTGGATTTATCCAAGGTAATTTAACCTTAGACAACCTAAGGAATCGATCTAGGTTTGGGATCTACAAGTGGTATCAGAGCCTCGTAGCTCTCGATCTAGGATCTACAAGGTTGTTGAAGAAATTCTAAAAATCCTAATTTTTAAGAAATCGATTTGTGGTTAAATTTTTCAAGGGTTTTGAAGTCAAATTGATATAACAGTGTTTATGGTTGTCCTCTCTACCTTAATTAGTATGCAATACAATTGTAAAATCATTGTGACTATTAAGGGTTTCTTGACGTAGTTGATTTATGATGATGGATATGGATCTCTTTATATACATTCTTTTTAGATCATCATTATTTAGATTTTTATGCGAAACCCTAATACCATGGCTGCTCATTGATTTGGTTTGGATATTGTTGATCTCTGTTTTGTTTATTCATCTACTGGATCGATCTATATCTGGTCTCTCTATGCTTTCACTATCAATCTATATTTGGTTATTGGCAAAACTCTAATCAACAACCGATGACTATGATTGATTGTGCATATTGTTCTATATTCTTGGAAGTCACACATCTGTTGTAGTTAGGTTTTCAATGTGATTCTTAGAAGACAATTAAACCCTACTTGAGCTACATTTGATTCGTTTCAAGATAAGAAGATCTGATTCGAGCATGATTTGAGCAAAATAGTTATGACAAACTCCATGGGTTTCGAACAACAGCAGCAACAACAGGTTATTATTGAAGATCTCTTCCAGCTATGCTGCTGTAACAGGAGTTTGTGATTATGCTGTTATAATATCTTTGAATCATGCATAACCAGAAACCTTATTATGGTTTTATTTGCATCATAACGAATAGGGTTTCGACCATGGTGATTTGAAAGTGGATTTGGCTGATTGTTCGTGGCAGCAGAATGATTATGGGATTACGTTTATACAGCTTATTCATTGGTGAGATTTATAAGAAAGAAAAGCAGTTGTATAGAAAGTATTTGTTTAATACTATTTGGGCTCAAAAAGTGGATGCTGTTCATACCGTTTGGGCTCATGAAAGTTAAAACTGTTCTTTATCTTAATGTTGCTGTCCATATGTTTATTAATACTGCTATGAATATTTGTGCTGTTATTATGCATTGCAACTGTTCGAATAGTGAACAGCAGGTGAAAAGGTGTGCGTGTAGGGTATGATGTATAAAATATACAATTGTTTGAAGACAAAGTGTGTTCATGTTGGATTCGAGCATATTAGTAAACAGTTTTAATACTGTTTGAGCTTTAGGAATTAATACATATGTTAATATTGTTCGTGGGCCTCAAGACACGTGAATGATGTATAAGTGTTGCTCTTTTAAAGTTAATACTGCTAGCAGAATATAATTATGGATATGAGTAGTGTTGCCAAGGTATAAGAAGTTAATATTGCCTATACATTTTTAATACTGCCAGAATCTGTGACAGAATAGCGACGACTCAGTGACAGATTAAGGGTCGATAACAGAATGGGAGGAAGGAGTCACAGATTAGTGATAGTTTTAGCGACAGTTTAGTGACAGATTATGTGTCGCTAAGAGCAGTTTAGTGACGGCTTTCTGACAGAATAAGCGTTGCTAATTGGGATGGATGTTTGTACTGCTGCACTTGAAGTTTAATACTGCCAGAGTTGTCCGATAAAGCAGTTTGTACTGCTAGCTTTGTACGATATCGGACATTACTTGGTTTTTGGATGGATTTGGATCTCAGACAGAACTATTTTTCAAATAGTTTATTCTTATTTATTTTATGGCTCGGTTTGGAGATTTATTGAAAAGGTGATTACGAAGACAAGTTGATTATTGTAACATTTCGTATTTTCAGGTCATTTACGACGCTATTTAAATTCACTATTTATTTTATTTTCTCGTACGCGTTCGCTTTTAATTTTAATCGATAAGCTAAATCGCGTAAGCTAAAAATTAGCGTTCAATGTAAACGGGCATCAAACAATTAAATGTTTACATCAAGCAAGGGTTATATAATTATTTTGAGAATAATTATTAACTTTGTTCATTTTATTTTTATCGGATACGTAAAGTGTATACGTTTCGCGATAAATTGCGTTTAGGCACTCCCGGAACCACCAAAACTTTTCTACGCTTCAACAAATACCCACTTTTATACCCAATACATAAAAGTTATAAAAATATATCATATATAACATAAATATGCCGAAATTAGTGCAATATATGCAAGGTTATACAAGAAAAATGAAAGAAACATTACCATTTGGTCAATGTACATCACATATGCATTAAGCACACCCATACCTTGTCTCTTTGACCAAAGACCAAGACCAAGGACCATAGACCCATCCCTAAGACCTCACAATGTCCCCCTGACTAAGTCTTGCACTATATATGCATGTATCTAGTGATGAGAAAAACATACAAGTAAAACACTTACCAAAGATCACAAAATCTCTTCCTTTGTTCTCTTGGCAACCTACGGCATACAAACACCCTCCAACCAAATCCATATCAATTTTTCTACAAGCTATACACTTCTATACACATCCATCCTAAGATGTTCTAAGGTATTTCCAACCATTGAATCACCATTTGCAAGTAATAATCAAGAAAAAGGAAGCTAGGGTTTTTATTAAGAAAACAAGGGTTTTCTTTGTGCAAGCTTGGATTTTAGGGCTAAACAAGGGTTTAGCATTTGTTAGTCACCATCATCATTCATCATAAGGTCTACTTTAAACCTTTATTCTTTCATTTTATGAATTTTTATTTACATGATGTGCTATATAGTGAAATCACCATTTAGGATTATTAACATGTAAAAAGAAGTTTTTACTTGTTGTCATCATTTTGTACACTTTTATATATCTTATGATGTTAA
>BQNB010004320.1:0-66622 GCA_026074375.1 Tanacetum coccineum | reverse complement strand
CCCGTCTCTTATTTCTTTGTAATTTCTAGCTCCTTGCTAGTTTTTCTTAATAAAAGTCGCCGTTCAAAAAAAAAAAAATTCTGGGTTTGTGGATGAGCATCGGGTCGAAACCGACCCGAACCAAAAAACTGAACCGAAATCGAAACTGACTAAAGGAATTGTGCAAATCGAGAACCGAACCAATGAACCGTGTTGGATCTAATCTAAACCGTAATCAAAATATACCAAAAATAATCTTGAATCTTAAATCTTTATAAATCTGAATCTATCATCATACATTTATTCTATAAATCTATTCCTATTTATACAAAGTGAAAGGGTGTGATCAACCATCGTGTTGGTTCGTATAAACCAAAGGTTGTGACCCTTTGAAAATAACTGTTTTTACAGTTATTAAACTGTTTTCCTATAACCGCTTTTAACTGCCATTTTTGGCCTGCGGATTGGGATTACCCGGATTGGGTTTCGGCCCAATATTCTCCCCCGTAATCACAATCGCTGTGTCTTTAATGTCTTCATTTTCGTTTGATCTTTTGAGCCACTTTTGAAATAATAGTGCTCCAAAAGTGTGTCTTGACTTTAGGCTTTCTTCCTTTATTTTCTTCGACTTGTTGGTCTTCCATACTTAGTTTATTATAGTCTTGATCATGTCCTCCTTCATCTTCCTCTAATATAATTTCTCCAAACTTTGAGTCTTCATGATCATAGTCTTTAGCAAACCAAATACTTTTATTTGTTGGTGTATCCTTGCTAGATTTCCTTTGAGTCTTGTTGAAGCTTGTGGATGCCATTAACAATGTTGGTTCTAGATCTTCTTCCACAAGGTTCGATGCTTCTCGTCTTTGTTGTCTTTGATCTCTTTTACGGCAATGTGAGGCATAATGTCCATATTCATTGCAATTATAACATTTTACTTTGCTGAAATCTCTAGGCTTTCTCATTTCTTCATTGTAATCTTGTGAGAAACTTTCTTCTTTTCCATGTTGTGTAGTTTGCCCCTTTCAATATAGGGCATTGAAAATGGGTTGTTGACCCAATTTCGTTTATCTTAGAAGTATTATCTTTTCCAGACATTTTTTTTAAATTTGATTATTTGAATCTGATATAATATTCTTATAAAACCTTTGAAAACTTTGTTAATTCTTTAAAAAACTTAATAATGTAAATCTTAAAATCCTTTAAACTTTAAATTTTTATAAAGCCTTAAATCTTATAACTTTTAATCTTTTTTTTAATCTTAAAAAACCTTAATCCTTTATATATTACTTATCATAAACCAAATAAGTAAAATCTTAAAAAAAACTTTCTTATCGTAAGCCAAATAAGAAGTCTTGAAATTTTCTTATCATAAACCAAATAAGAAGTTTTGAAATTTTCTTATCATAAACCAAATAAGAAGTTTTGAAATTTTCTTATCATAAACCAAATAAGAAGTTTTGAAATTTTCTTATCATAAACCAAATAAGAAGTTTTGAAACTTTAAACCGAATAATCTAAGGTTAATTACTCCTTAAAAATTATTCTCTCGATATAGTAGGCAGTGTAATTTTTTTAGACTACTATATTTTCTATCTTCGGGTTTTAGGCAAAGTTACAATCTTAATATCTAAGGGGTAACTTATGTAATAGCCTAAAACTAAATATCTATATATCTAAAATTGATATATAAAAATTGAAAAGTGGAGGGGTGGTTTCGGTTTATATGCAAAACCTGTTAGGGTTAATAGTTAACCCTCGTGTCCCTTTTGTTTTGACCGCCTCTTTCTCTCTGTGTGTGGAGTTCGTCTCTTGGAGTTCGTCTCCTTTGTGAGGCGTTCGTCTCTCTTCTCTGTGGTGTGTAACCACGATTGGGATGGCGATTGTTAATCACTCTTCTCCTTCTTCTTGTGTTCGTAACCACGGGCTCCCTGATTTGTTCGTGCGAAAACTAGGGTTTCGCAAATTGGGGATCTTGCTAAAAACCGCCGTTAATATGGGGTTTTTCTTTGGATAACCGTGAATCAACTGATGATTCACTCGGATTCGAATATCGATTCTTCAAAGAGGTGTGTTTGTTCCTTCTTGATGTTTTGATTTCTGTCCGTTTTTGTGATGACTTTCGTTATCCAAGTGTGGTTTATAATTCTGTTTCGAATCTGAAAAAAGTGCATAACCCTTTTGATTTTTCGGGCTTATAATTTTCGGATTATTGTTTTGATAAGTTTGCAGGGATGAAACCCTTTTGTTGCTAGTGTTTATACACTCGGTAGCAATTGTTGGGGTCTCCTTTTTTTCGAAGATTTGTTTTAAACACAAAGATGATTTTTTGATTTGTGTTTCCTTGATTTGCAAACTGTTTTCTGGAAAGATTTTGGTGCGGTTGTTCTTTGATTCGAAACTGGAACACAAAAATGGTATATGATGAATCTTGGTATATGATGAATCCTGCTCTGATACCAATTGTTGGCCCATTTCTATGGATCTTTAATCATCAATATACCAGAAACAAGAAAAATCTGAATTTTCTATTAATCATTCATCATTGTCATCATACAGAAACGTTTACAAATCTGTTCCTATTTATACAAAGTGAAAGGGTGTGATCAACCATCGTGTTGGTTCGTATAAACCAAAGGTTGTGACCCTTTGAAAATAACTGTTTTTACAGTTATTAAACTGTTTTCCTATAACCGCTTTTAACTGCCATTTTTGGCCTGCGGATTGGGATTACTCGGATTGGGTTTCGGCCCAATATTCTCCCCCGTAATCACAATCGTTGTGTCTTCAATGTCTTCATTTTCGTTTGATCCTTTGAACCATTTCTTTGTCCTTGATGCTTTGATGTCTTCAGTCTTTAAAGCTTGATGTTTTTTTTTGAGTGATGCATTACAATGTTGGTTCTAGATCTTCTTCCACAAGGTTCGATGCTTCTCGTCTTTGTTGTCTTTGATCTCTTTTACGGCAATGTGAGGCATAATGTCCATATTCATTGCAATTATAACATTTTACTTTGCTGAAATCTCTAGGCTTTCTTATTTCTTCATTGTAATCTTGTGAGAAACTTTCTTCTTTTCCAGACATTTTTTTAAAAAGTTTGATTGTTTGAATCTGATATAATATTCTTATAAAACCTTTGAAAACTTTGTTAATTCTTTAAAAAACTTAATAATGTAAATCTTAAAATCTTTTAAACTTAAAATTTTATAAAGCCTTAAATCTTAGAACTTTTAATCTTTTAAAAAAAAAAACCTTAATCCTTTATATATTACTTATCATAAACCAAATAAGTAAAATCTTAAAAAAAACTTTCTTATCGTAAGCCAAATAAGAAGTCTTGAAATTTTCTTATCATAAACCAAATAAGAAGTTTTGAAATTTTCTTATCATAAACCAAATAAGATAACTTGAAACTTTAAAACTCTTAAAACTTAAAGCACTTTAGAAACTTAAAACTAAAAGGGGTAACTTTTCTAAAAACAAAACTTATGTATCTATATATAACTTAAAACTGATATATATAGAAAATGAAAGTGGAGGGGTGAAAATGGTTTACTTTGGTAACCTGTTGGGTTTTAACCACTTTGTCCTTTTGTATTAGTTGCGCTCTCTTTTTTTCTCTTTGGAGGAGACGTCTCTTCTTGAGACTTTGTGGTTTCGATCTTCTTCTTACTTGTGGTGGTTGACCGCCGATTTAACTGGTGGGTTCAACCGTCCTATTCTTCTGCGGTAGTGTTCGTAACCACTGATTCCTCAATTTGATTGTGCGAAAATTAGGGTTTCGCTACAATTTGGGGATCTTCTAACGTCCTTGTTTTTGGGCGTTTTTTGGATAAACGTGAATCAATTGATGATTCTATCGGGTTCGATTATTGATTCTTCAAAAGGTGTGTTCTTTCCTTTTTGATGATTCTGATTTATGCCCCTGATGATGACTTATGTTATCCTCTCGATTGTGGTTTTCTGTTTTCGAATCTCGTTTTTTCGGATTTGATGTTCTTGAGAAAAAAAAAAAAAACTGAAACTTTTGCAAAAAAAATGTAAAGCCCTTTTGTGTTGCCGGTTGATTCAATCACTGGGTGGCATAAAAGTTGGATTCCTTTTTGATTCAAGTGTTTGATAAAACACGCGAGTATGATCTCTAATTGTTATGTTCAATCGGATTTTTTTGCGAAGTTCTGCCGAAAACGAACGAAACATGAAAAAATGGTATATGATGATTTTGGTTTATCCAAACCTGCCAAATGTTGGATCTAATCTAAACTTGAAATCAAAATATACCAAAAATAATCTTGAATCTTAAATCTTTATAAATCTGAATTTGTCATCATACATTTGTTCTATAAATCTGTTCCTATTTATACAAAGTGAAATGGTGTGATCAACCATCGTGTTGGTTCGTATAAACCAAAGGTTGTGACCCTTTGAAAATAACTGTTTTTACAGTTATTAAACTGTTTTCCTATAACCGCTTTTAACTGCCATTTTTGGCCTGCGGATTGGGATTACCCGGATTGGGTTTCGGCCCAATAGTTCCTACATGTTTATCCATGATAATCCTGTTGGGATTTAATAAACTAGGTAACCAATTAGCTACGAGTACGCAGCGGAATGGATCTAGTTTTAGCATAAAGATTAACACATAATAAAGGGAAGAAAACTAACCTCTTGCCTTTGATCCTGAAAGCGAGTTAGTGGTTAAATTACCACCTCTACGGTTGCTCACACAAACACGTCAACCAAGTATGCCCAGATTGCTAGTCTAGATCTTCACGAACCAAACACCCTTGTGTTATAACCGAATCCAAACGCACCACTTGAGCTTGAACCGAAAACCAAGTAAACCCTAATTAGGGTTTTACCGAAAACCAAATAAACCGAATTCGGTTAGGGTTTTAAACCAAGACCGAAAACCCCTAAAGTGGGTTTTTGCGTATCGTCGAGCAAGGAAGAACACCGAATAAACACCTCGTGTTTAATCTTGAATCGCCAAACAAGGAGAACAAGAAAAACCGAAAAACCTTAAAGGTTTTGGATCGAATTCGGTTGGGAGGAAGATCCGCAAATCCCTGAAGGGTTTTAGGGTTTCGGTTGGGGTTTTTGGGAGAGAGGGGAGCACCGAAAATTCTTTAGGGATTTAGGGATTGATTGAATGACTAATGAGGTCTAGGGTATGTGTTTATATAGGCACATTACCCTAATCCTTGTCAAACAAGGAAAACATATTTGTTTCCTTTTTTCCCCCTCTACTTAGCCGAACAAACACCCCCTTCTAGAACCCTTTGGGAATCGGCCAAACAATGGGCTCCCCGTGGTTCGGGTTTTGTCCGGCTTAGTCCCTCGGTTTTATATTTAATATATCTGTTAAGTTAGTTATACAAGTAACTTAACCTAACGACTATTTAAAATTATATTTCGTGAAGTAAAAACATACTCTTCGTATTCTAACGTTTGTGCCCCCAATAGGCTCACGTATTTCTAATGTATAATGCGGAACCAATTCACATAATCCAACAAATCCATTTTAAACTGTCTTATATCGGGCAATAATCTTTTCTAAAGAGAAAATTGAAACTACATACAATCTCAGTTATGGGTGACAAATTAAATACACGTTTTGCTCCTCGGTCAAGTTCAGGTTTTGATTCACATTTTCTTTTCTTTTCTTTTCTAGCTTTATGAACGCTTCATTGTAATTTATCAATTAACAAGTTTTTATCTTCTAAAAAGAACAATATTTAATCGTGGTTGGTCTCATTATCAATGGGCGATAGATTCAAGTTCTGCTTCTCGGTCTAGTTCAAGTTCAGATTATGATACCCTGCAACCTTTAGTTGATTCGCTGTTTCACATAGCCAGATATTATTTTATTGTAATTCCAAGGTTTAGAGCAAGCTAGTTATCAACCACCACCAAGAGGTCTGAGGTTACCTCACTAGGTATACACATCTTAGTGGTGGCCAGGGAAACGGGACCGGAAACGGTCACGGGGATAACCTTGTTGGGCCGCGTACATTTGAATCAAAGACTCGCCCTCCCCGGGTAACCTGAACTACAAAACCTCATTCGTTTACCCGTTTAGAGCAAGTTAGTTATCGTGTCAATAGATTTACAAAACAAAGTCTCCTGATTTGTGATTTCTTCATCTTGTAATCCTTTCAACAATTTTCAGTTTCAATGTTAGTAATACTTTTTGCCACAAAAAAGTCTACTCTAAAATGTCAAAGTAGTTAAATGAGTAACTGTAAAGTTTTTACTTACTTTCTCAATGTTTCTAATTCCTTCAATTTTCCAGGGCGCCAAGTTATTGGAAGAGAACAAACTACTCAAACAGCAGGCAAAAGTCTAAACTTATCTTTACCGAAAGTTATATTACTCGTATTATCTATTTATCTTAGCTCCAGCTGCTTTTTTTGTTATTAAAATGTTTTACTTCGTCTCTATGGTTATAGTTGATGATTTCAAATGGAAAGAGGCCTCGGGCGGCTACTGATATAGATAATTTGAGTTTTAACCCTGAAGATCAAGGCCAATCATCTGAGTCTGTAACTACTAACGTGCACAGCTGTAATGGCAGTCCTTCACCTGATGACGACGGCTCAGATACTTCACTGAGACTAGGGTAAGTTTGCTGAACTTTACACGTAAAAATAGAAAACACACACTCTGGTTAGCATTACAGAATACACAGATTGATTACATTTAGTTTGTCTGAGTTTGTCTCAGTTAAAATACACTTATCTGCACACACTGTAAAAAAAGTACGATCACATGTACAAACACACATGTCAGTATGTCACAAAACCTATTCATTCTGAGTATTGCGAAATAATTCATTAATGGCATATATTGATTTTGTATCAGGTTACCATTCAATTGATGTCTAGAGAGGCAAAGATGTGTGGTTTTGAAACATGAGATCGGTACTAGGCTTAGAGCAAACGAAAGTATAATGCTGCCACGAGTTTGAGAATTCTTTCAGCAATAAGTTCAATCTGTGGTCGAATCTTGAATTGAGATTATCTCTCCCTGTAATAATACCCCTAGCTCTCATTTCATTTACATATGTATGTTGAACACAAATTTACTCCAGTAGCAGAAACATTTTTATAACGAGGATGATATTTTCTCGTGCAGTTTGTTTCTAATTATCATGCTAACAACGTGATTTGAAACAAAAATAAATCAATAAAACAACACTAACAAGCAGTGGCTGAGCCAAAAAAACCAAACATGGGGGAAAAAAATTATTTGCGCCGCAACGTACAAAAAAATTTCAAAAACAAGAATACCACGAGATTAGAAAATAACCGAAATAATAAAGGTTGAATGGTTAAAAAGTTTTTATATTATAAAACACATACTTTTTTGAAATACTAAATGCCTTTTATGTTAGTCTCAAATGATAAATAATACTGTAAAGGTTTACTTGATTAGTTACGAACTTACGACAAAACCTAGTACAAATTTATTTTTATAATTTTGTTAAAGAAAACAATGAAATTCAAATAAATACTCTCTATTATATAAACAAAATAAGTAGTACTAGTAATTACAAGAATGGCCCACATAGATGCAAAATAATATAATTTACTTATCCAGTAAGTCACTCCTCACCTCTCATCTTTCATCTCTCACTTCTCATTTATTCCCTTTCTTCATGTTTTCCAACAGAGAAAGACCATCGGAAAATCACTTTTTGGGCATTAAATTGCACTCATATTGTTTGAAACCAGAGAGCATCGAGGGCACTCGAGTTATTTAGCCGATGGCACTAGGCTTTTTCCTATCAATTTTACTTTTTTTCCTACATGTTTCGTATGTCCGCAAGACCATCGTTGGGGGCGTGGCCCCCCCCCCCTACCATCAACATGGCTCCGCCCTTGCTAACAAGACGCTTGTAAATCAATTTACATTGAAGCGAATGTTAAGATACATTGAATAAGTGATGAGAATCTTACTCAAGTTGGACAACTTATATGTAACTTGGTTTGATATTAGGTCATTCATGATGTCAATGGGCAAGCAAGTGTGCCTATTAAAGGCAATGAAACTTGCTTCATTTCACATCACATTCTCCACACAAAACACATAGAAGTGTTAAGTGTTTACTAGTATCTTGAGTCTATTAGAGAGTTTGTTGTATATTTCCTAGTTACAAAGAAATTCTTATTAATCCTTTATAACTAGAGAATGTGTAACTCCTAATTTTCTACATAGTGAAACGTATCTTTACTTGCCCGTGGTTTTTACCCTATTGGGGTTTTCCACTCTAAATCCATGTGTCATCTTTTATTGCGTTTCATATTTAGTTGCGGTTTTCCTTCAATCCAGTGTTACTTTTTGCAACAAGTGGTATCAAGAGCTAATGTTGGGTGTGTGTATAATTATTTATCGTATGCTCTGTGGTTGCCACTAATAAGTGAACCCTCCACATCAAAAGATAAGTAAGATTATACTCACTCAAAAGGTGTTTGTTACTATTATTAACAAATAATAGTTTTGTCCAAAAGTAGACTGTGATTGTAGCAATGACGGCAAAATTTGAAATCGAAAAATTCAATGGGAATAATTTCTTGTTGTGGAAATTAAAGATGAAGGTTATCCTTACAAAGGTTAAATGTTTAGCGGCTATTGGTGAAAGGCCAGCTGAGGTCACGGATAATAGTAAATGGGACGAGATGAACGGAAATGCTATGGAAAATCTTCATCTGACACTAGCAGATGGAGTTTTGTCAAACATAGAGGAGAAGAAGACTGCAAAGGATATTTGGGATCATCTTGCTCGATTGTACGAGGCAAGATCGCTCCATAACAAAAAATTTCTTAAGAGGAAACTTTATGCTCTTCGCATGACGAAATCTACTTCGGTGAGTGAGCATGTTAATAATCTGAATACTTTATTTTCTCAACTCACTTCTTTAAGTTGTAAAATTGAGCTACGAGAACGTGCTGAAATTTTACTTCAAAGTTTACCTGACTCATATGACTAGGTTATCATCAACTTAACCAGTAATGTTCTTTCGGACTATATAGACTTCGATGATGTTGCAGCCCCCATTCTGGAAGAAGAAAATAGGCGCAACAACAGGGATGATAGGTAAACCAGTTCAAGACAGGCGGAGGCTTTGGTGGTGACGAGAGGGAGGTCAATGGAACCTGGCTCCAGTGGGAGTCACAATCATGATAAATCTAAAACAAAAAGGAAGAAGAAATTTAAATGCTACAAATGTGGCAAGCCAACTCATTTTAAGAAAGATTGTCAGGGTTTGAATACCTCATATCCTCAAGAAAATGTCGCTAGCACTTCAGAAGATGGTAACGCTCTGTGTTGTGAAGCAGCGGTTTCAAATGAAAGCAGAAAGAGATTTGCAGATGTATGGTTGTTCGATACGGGAACTATTTTTCATATAACCACAAGAAGAGAATGGTTTCATCAATATAAACCAATCTCTAGAGGCGGATATGTGTATAGTTGCATTGATCATGAACTAAAGATCATTAGAATTGGAAGTATCATGGTGAAGATGCATGACCGTACAGTTCGTACTATTTGGGATGCGATATGTGGAGGGCTTGAAAAAGAATTTAATGTCTCTAGGACAATTGGATGATCTTGGTTGTAAGGTGGAAATACAAAAAAAGATCATAAAAATTATAAAAGGCGCCCTTGTACTTATGAGAGGAGAAAAGGTGTCTGCAAACTTATACCAACTGAAGGGAGAGATAATAGAGGATGCGGAAGCATCGATTGATTCACATAGTCCAAGTCATAGAGTTGCAGTAGCATGACATCAGAATCTTAGACATATGTCAGAACAAGGAATGAAGATTCTTGTGGAAAGAAATCTACTTCCTGCCCTCACAAAGGTTTCTTTACCTTTATGTGAGCATTGTGTTATCAGCAAGCAGCATCGCCTAAAATATAAGACATCAAATTCTAGAAGTGTTTCTGTTCTAGAATTGGTTCACTCTGATGTGTGGCAAGCACCGGTTCAATCCCTGGGTGGAGAAAAGTATTTTGTATTCTTCATTGATGATTATTCCAGGAGATGTTGGGTGTACCTAATCAAGAAGAAGTCTAGTGTGTTTGAAGTTTTCAAAGTATATAAAGCGCGGGTTGAACTTGATTCTGGAAAGAAGATTAAGTGTTGAGGACAGATAATGGAGGTGAATACACTGGTGATGAATTTGAAACTTTTTGCAGGTAAGAAGGAATCAAAAGGCAGTTCACAACAACATACACTGCTCAACAGAATGGAGTGGTAGAACGGATGAACAGAACTTTGTTAGAAAGAGCAAGAGCAATGTTGGCAACTGCAAGCGTGGGAAAATTATTCTGGGTGGAAGCAGTTATACCGCATGTTATGTGATAAATCGTTCACCTTCAACTACAATTGAGTTGAAGACACCGATGGAGATGTGGACGGGAAAGCCGGTAAACTATTTTGACCTTCATATATTTGGAAATCTTGTGTACGTGATGTACAATTCCCAAGAAACTACAAAGTTGGATCCAAGATCCATAAAATGCTTGTTCTTGGGGTACGCAGACGGAGTAAAGGGGTATCGCTTGTGGGATCTCGTTGCCTACAAAGTAGTCGTCAGCAGATATGTTGTCTTTATAAAAGACAAAATTCAAGAAAATGAAGAAGGTGATAGTACTACAAGGAAAACTACATCAATACAGATGTAATAGGAATTTTAGTCGAATGGTTCTTTTGAAGTTACACCTTAGCACAAGGTGAATAAGACAAATGCGTCTCAAGCTCCAGCAACCCGTACTCTTAATCGTGAAAGAAAATGTCCAGGGTGGCACTCAGATTATGTTATGGAGAGCAATGTTGCATATTGTCTTCTTACAGAGGAAGGAAAGCCATCAACTCTTCAAGAAGCACTAAATCGAAGCTCTTCATAAGAACAAAACGTGAGAACTGATGCAACTACTAAGAGGTAGAAAACTCATTGGAAATAAATAGGTGTATAAGATCAAGAAAAACGACGATGATCAGGTGGAGAGGTATCATGCAAGGCTGGTGGTTAAAGGACATGCTCAGAAAGAAGGAATCGACTTTAACGAAATTTTTTCCCATGTGGTTCAAATGAAAACTGTTCGAGTGGTTCTGGCAATGTGTGCTACGTATGATTTACATTTAGAGCATCTAGGTGTGAAAGCTGTATTTCTTCATGGAAATCTTGAAGAAGAAATTTACATGCTCTAACCAGAAGGTTTTAAACAAAAAAGAAAAGAGAACTTGGTTTGTAGGTTAAATAAATCCCTATATGGTTTAAAGCAAGCGCTAAGGTGTTAAGAGATTTAATTCTTTCATCATGAGCCTTGAATATAACAGACTACATGCAGACCCTTGTGCATATTTCAAAAGGTTTGGAAATAATGATTTTATCTTTTTGTTGTTATATGTTGATGACATGTTGGTATCAGGGCCCAACAAAGATCACATCAATAAATTGAAGGCTCAACTGACTAGGGAATTCGAGATGAAAGACCTTGGACCCGCAAACAAGATTTTAAGGATGCAAATTCACCAAGATAGAGTTAGTAGGAAGATTTGGATTTCACAGAAAAGTTATTTGAAGAAAATCTTGCAACTGTCTAATATGCAAGATTATAAGCTAATATCAACCCCATTTCCTATTGATCTCAAATTATCCTCTAAGATGAGTCCTAGTAGTAAAGAAAAGAGGATATAGATGTCTCGAGTACCGTTGATCCCGGTTAACTTCTAATGATTGAATTCCTTAAGCTTGTTTAAGGATTAGTTATGCTAGATAAATCTAACACGACTTATTTTAAGAAACTTTGTTTGATAATACTTAAGTTTATGCGAAATCCAATCTTTAATATAAGAAGAATTCTTCAGTAACACAAAACAATATAATTTCAACAATAAAAGCTCCAATATTATTATTACAAATAATACGCATATTCTCCTAGTATTAGGGTTACAAAACCTTGAAGCTATGAATTATACGACTAAGATACTTATCAAATCGTTAAAACACACACATTACACATTGCCCTATGACCTCCTTTTATACACCAAGGAGTCCTAGTCAATTTATAATATATTACTAAAACATAGATTATTCTCAAAGATCTATTCTATAAATAACAATCCTTATCTCATAAGTAATCTTGATCTTCAAGCAATCTTTATCTTTCAGCAGTTGTAATCTTTCAGCAGTTGTAACTTTGTACCAGCAACATTAACTCTTAACAAGCAGTAGTAACTTATACACCAGCAACATTAACTGTGTACAAGCAGTAGTAACTACTTAGAATATTTTCTTCAATCTTCACCAGCAGTACTAACTTTACTCTAGCAGTACTAACATATACTAGCAGTACTAAGTTACACTAGCAGTAGTAACTAAGTTACACTAGCAGTACTAACTACTTAGCATATTTTTCATTAAGATTACTAAACAACACTAAGTTTAGCTTAGCAACAGCAACTCTAACCTTAGCAGCAGTAACTTCAAGATCATGAAGAAGTCTTTTAATCCCAACAATGATCTTAGAGTTACTGCTGCTCAGGTTTGTGTTACTGCTGCTAAGCTAAAGTTAGTGCTGTTCATTAACTATAATGGAAAAATATGCTAAGTAGTTAGTACTGCTAGTATAAAGTTAGTACTGCTAGTTCACAATTACTACTGTTAGTATATATTAGTACTGCTAGTATATATTAGTACTGTTGGTGTTAAAAGTTAATGCTGCTAGTACAAAAGTTAAAATTGCTCAAAGATTAAGACTGCTAAAAGAGTTTCTACTGTCAGAGAAAGGATAAATACAGAAGAAAGGATAAAGATTGTTTGGAGATCAAGATTACTTACGTGATAAGTATTAGTTATTTATAGAATAGATCATAGAGAATATTCTAAGTCTTAAGAATATATTGTAAATCGACTACGACTCCGTGGTGTATAAAAGGAGGTCATAGGGCATAGAGATATAAATAATACCATCATAATATATCTAGAAAAATATACAAAGTCATATAGTTCATAGCTTCAAGGTTTTATAACCCTAATACTAGGAGAGTATTCGTATTATTCTTAATAATATTGGAGCTTTTATTGTTTGTTAAATTGTGATTTTGTGTTACTATTTCATTAAGAATTCTTCTTATTGATTAAAGATTAGATTCTGCATAATCTTTAATATATTCAACAAAGTTTCTACTATAATTGTGTTAGATTTATCTATCATAATAAAACCTTAACAAGCATAAGGAATTAAAGATCTATTCAAGTGGGATCAACAAAAGCCCTCTTTAATAGTAATTACTAGTACTTGCGCCTAGCGATGGAGGTTTGATCCTTTACCAAGCCTATGGTAATTTATATGCTATGACGGGTAATGAGTGTTATTTTTCCTGTTTTCTATACTGTTATAATTCATTATACACCCGAGAGAGAAAGAATCCAAACACTTATGTGAGGTGCTAGTATATACTTTCCGTGCTTTTAATTATGAGGTCTAGAAGGTTGTGTCGTAAACTGCTTTTAAAGAGTAGGTTAAATGCCCCTAATATTGCTATTGTATAAGTATAAAAGCTCATTTGCTTGATGACAAGCAAATCTTAAGTGTAGGGGTAATTGATGAGGTATCATTTATACTTTTCCTAGGTCATTTAACCCCCTAAATCATACAAATATGCCCAGATTATATGCTTAATCGTTTGTTTTTGTGTTTTTAGCATTTGGATGGCTTTATAAGAAATACACATGACTTGGGCTCAATTGGAGAAGAAACAGACAAGACTACGACTCTACACCGAAGTTTCTTAAAGAATTTTGTACCGTGCCTGGAGACGGCATCGCAATTCCTAGCGACGCCGTCATATCTTACAAGCGACGGCGTCATGACACTCACGACGGTGTCAGAACGTAGTCGCCTTAAAAGAAACGCTAAAAGATTCGATGAAGCGACGGCATCAGAAACCTTGCGACGCCGTCGCGACTTCTTTTTCTATATATACAAACTCGTTTTAGGGTTTTTAGTGTGTAACTTTTTGGTGATGAACCTTAATTTTAGAAGACGATTTTAGCAGCCTTTGGGCTTGTTTTTAGGGTGTCAAAACCCTCTTGTAACAGCCTCAACTGCATGATTTAATCAAGTGAAGTTCATTTATCCCTTATCAGTTAATATGTCTATGTGTTTAATGATAGATTCTTGTTCTTCTTATTAATTTACCATGCAATGCTAGATCTATTAGTATTTACTTATGATTGCATGAAAATTAGTTTGTAGATCCTTTTTATGTTGTTTCTTGTGATGGATGTGCGCGTTAGGCTTTAGAAAACTAGCCATAAGATATTAAATTGGCATAGACGTCTAGGGAAATGCGAGTGTGTAGAAAGGATACCATCGGTAATAGTCTTCATACGACCTTACCCCTAATATGGTTGATCCCTCTTAAGTGTTTTAAATGCATGTAATGTACTCTTAGGGGCCTTGCAATAGTCTTCATACTACCTTAGTTGTTTGTTGCCTTAACGGAATATTACATATACGGCAAGTTCGTGTAATTCGTTCATGATTAGGAGAAGCAAACTAAGGAGTAGTGCATGACTAAGTAAATACGTTCGTTTACCATATAGTTATCACCAAAGTAGTTTAGATTTATATTTAGTTTAATTAGGTAAAACAAACCAACCTCTCAAACCATGATATTTACCTGCTTTTATAAAAACATAAAAATACAAAAAGAATCTTCTCTCAACCCTGTAGACCTTTGTTAGATTATGTTCGAGCCTTCCCAACCTATTCCCCTAGAGAACGATAACAACCCCCCGAGTCTTGCCTATACTACACTACAATGATTATGTACACTGCCTAGGGAGTTGTAAAACATCGTGTTGAAGTCCTACGACGATCGCACATCAATTCTACAAATCAGAATCAACGGTTTGCGATTGTAGATCAGACTTCATCTTCATGTACAATTGATGTTGCAAATCAAATAAATCCTTTTATGATTTGACATTCCTTTTAGTTGTTTCTCCAAAAACACTTGTACAAATCTTGGATACATCAAGAATTTACCAGACACATTCTCTAAGTTCTTTACCATACTTTCAAAAATGTATTTTGAAAAGTTGAACTTTTGGTTTGTAGCTAAACAAATAATTGCAGAAGCCATAGTGATACTAAATCATTATGCTGTAGTCTAAGCACTTAGGCATTGCAAAAATGTATGAATAAGGAATTTACATTTAGGAGAAAAGAATGCCTTATAGAATGTAAACTTCTGTGAAAGTTTTTCATACCCCATTCTTGTAAGTTCTTCAAAAATGGTAGCATTTGGCAAGCAATCCATACCTTCCCCATCATTCAGTTGAAGGTCACGTCTAACAGATGCTTCAGTAACGATTATCTTCTTTGCATCTACTAGGGCTTGTAACTGTATTTCCCCATTGACAGTTTTTACCTTGACAGTAGCCCAGAATTGTTCAATGCACGAAGTATAGATTGTAGGATTGATCGTTATATCTTATAGGATTTGCATTAAGAAAATCCACTCTCTGCTTAAACCCTTTACTTTTAGCGGGTTTAGAAAAAAATGAGACCAAATTGTGAGTATCAGCAAACTGTAGGGTCGTCATTGTGTTGGGTTTTGATGATGAATGATGAAATTGAGTTAGGGTTTGTGATTAGAGAGTATATGATTGAATGAAATCGATTAAATGAGTAAATGAAACCCTTAATCAAAGTATTTATGAAAATACCCTCAACAATATTAACGTTCACCAGCAGTTGTAAGTTATGCCTAGTAGCATTAACTTTCAATAGCAGTAGTAAGTTTATGCCTAGCAACATTAACTTTCAACAATAGTAGTAAGTTATGCCTAGCAGCATTAACTTTCAACAATAGTAGTAAGTTATGCCTAGCAGCATTAACTTTCAATTCCAGTCCAAATACTCTCTGTTTTTAATATATTCAACTCTCTTTTTGTTTTTCAATTCACAATTTCTCTCAATTCTTTTTCTCACCAAATCACTATGTCTGTTTTTTTATTTCACATAGCTCTCTTTCTGTTTTTCAACTCACAAATTCTCTTAATTCTTTTACTCGCCAAATCACTCTTTTTGTTTTTACACATCTCTCTTTCTGTTTTTATTCTCACCAACTCTCTCAATTCTTTTTCTCATAATTTTCACAATGTTAATTAGACCAGTAGTATTAAGTATAACTAACAGCATTAACTTAGCAGTATTAAGTATAACTTGCAACACTAATTATACTTAACAGCAGAAACTTTTAATGACATAAATAACAGTACTAATTCATACAAAACTCTACAAAAACATAAAGAGATAAAAGATTTTAAGGATTTAGCATTCCAATACTAGCAATCAAATATTGAAACCTATTTACATCAAAAGCTTTTATAAGTAAATCTACAATATTCTTGTCAGTATGGATTTTAACCATATGAATCAACTTCTTTTCATTGCAATCCCTAATAAAGTGATGTCTAATCTCTATATGCTTTATTTTTGAATGAAAATCAGGATTTTTAATTATGCAAATAGTACTATTATTATCAATAAAGATTTTGGTATGCAAAAAATTGTACCCATAATCAAGTAATTGATTCTGAATCCAAAGCACTTGTCCACAGCAACTTAAAGCAGCCACAAATTCAGCTTCTGTTGTGGAACCGTTAGGTTAGCCCGCGCATAACGAGAACCATCTTTGAACGTTTTATATCACTAGACTAAGTTTAGTCTACGTTAAGCAATCATATTAACATTTAATGAGCATGATTTTATAATCGTATGTATTCGGTTTTATCAATTTTACGTAAGTATTTTAATTCTTGCATTATATTTCATGCATGCATGTACAAAACACCTAATACCCTCACCGCATTTGAGATAATACTACTACATTTATATACACTTTCAAAAACTCATATTTCCCTCCCATTTTGCAAGAAAAAACCAGCCACCCTAAGTGGTAGTGCCTATATCCCTTTTCAAGCTTATAAACTCCATATTACCCTATCCATGCTTAGTATCAAAACCATGAAACATGGAATGCATTTTCTTCCCTTGTCCCTCTCACCTAGCTCAGCTTAAGAGCACCTCAAACCCTTAACCTATGCTTCTTTCCCTTCTTATGTTACTTGACCATGCAAGGACTAAAGTCCCTTTTGACCCTTTCATTACTTGCACTATACATTGAACCAACTAGCATCCATTTTACACACAGTTAAACATACTCAAACACACTTATTATCTCATCTCTCTCATGGTTTTCAAGCAAGGTTTAAGTGTTGGCCGATTAAAGGTTTGCACAAAGAGTTGCCAAGAAATTAGGGTTTGGTATTGAAAAATTAGGGTTTTCTAAGCTTCGGGTTAACATTAGTGCATTTCTCGACCATAATAAGCATCAACATTTCGTGTAAATGTCTCATGATATCCTAGTTTACTCATATTAACATATCATGCATTATTTCATATCACCTTGGTAGACTTGTAGTGATAAAAGTCAATTTAAACTTTGTTTTAAAGAAATACTAGATCTGTCTAGAAAATAGGTTACTTTACAAGCTAGTTTTAATTATCTTACTAAACACTTTTGGTAAAAATCTTTTAACTATGAGATACTAAAATGTCTTACGAAGATTTTCGCGTAAATTGCATGGTCTACAGAGTTTGTTTGGTATTTTAAAGAAAATGTATAAGAAAAGGTGTCAATCAGCTATAGCTGATTACACACGTGATTTGTAACAGACTTTTCGAGACCTTAAACTTTGAATCTAGGAGTGTAATTATAATGGTTGGAAGTTTAATACATAGGGCTAATTATAGGGATTCGTTTCATTTAAAGAGATTAAGAATTAATTGAACTATAGTCGTTTGAAGTCGGATAAAATAGTTGGACAACCTCTGATTTTCTTCTTTAGTATAAAAGGAATGTATATTTATTTAAGTGTTTTTCACATGTGTAACTTTATAAAAATCCACTTAAAGTTTATGTGGGTGATAAAACTTCCTAAAACTCATGTGCATATAGAACATATCATTGTAACCCTAAGGTGTCTTATTTATATAGGTCGTGGTTAGGTCATTTCATTCAAAGCTTGCTTCTTTTACTTCCGTAATCAATACTTGTTGAGGTGAGTTTCATTGCCTCACTTTTACTTGTTTAATACTCATTTTGAACTACTTTTGGGTGAGAATAAATTGCTCGTTTTACTTATGGACATAAGTACTTAAACATTTATGTATTACATAAGTTACCCCATTTGCCATTAGGTCCCCACTATCATGAACCGTTAATTACGTTGTAAGCATGAGTGTTGTGAATAGATCTATTGGGGTTGACACCCCCCTCCCCCGGTCCGGGTTTGGTAGATCCAACTTGTCAAACAGATGCATTTGGCAAAGCACCTACCGAGGCAATGAATAAACAAATGTATTGTTAAGGCTTCGGTGTCATGAGTTTGGTGCAATATTAATACTTTTTTGATATTGTATTTGTTATAGTAGTCACTTAAAATCTTGTGGTTTACGTTACAAATTACTTAAACCTATGATCTCCCCAACTTTAAGTTGACCATTTTAGCATGTATATCTCAGGTCCATAATTGCTTTAGCTTGGATTGACATGGAGCATCCCACTAGAGTCACACTTTGTGGTTTCATCATGTCGAAGATTTATTACATAACTTTAACGTTTGATTGTAAACTTAAATCTTCTTTATATTTTTGTTGTGAACTCTTGGAATATGTCTTTGTTAAAACTTTATTTATCTTATTGAACGTGTATTTTCTAAATGACTCATATAATGGTCGTTCGATATAACTTGAGTCTTTGTGCTATAAAGTCATGTCCCAGTTATCTTCTGCTGCGATTTGGGGGTGTGACATGTTCCAAGAGCACTATTCAACCAATTAAGAAAACAAGCTAGAAGCTTTACCGTCTTCTTGCACCTGTAAAATGAACCAAATTCAAAGCCACCTGCTTAGACGGATCATTTACGTTTGTGTTCTTTTCATATGCACCCATCATTTAGTCTCTTATCAACACAAGTGGGTTGATCAAGAGTAGAAGCTACTTTTGCGACTCTTCCAAATTTTGATCAGATTCAGCTTTCACCCCTTTCATACGAACCAAGCTTTGGTACCTATTGAAGTGGTTAAAGCCAAAAATTACAACCACCTACTTCTATTTTACGTATATATGAAGACAAAGATAGATAAACTTATGTGGTGAATTAAATATGCAAAGAAATGGAGAAGTAAATGACTAAACTCCATTTTTTTCATATCATAGCCACTCAAAAAAACTACGTGAAGCATGAAAATAGCAATAAATACTACTCATACACTACACCTAAAGACCCTGTTCAACCATGACCCACTCTCTTCACACACTATCTCAACGTGCAAATCCAAGATATTCAGTCAAACTGGAATACCAACACAAATTACTAATATTAACTAAAACATAATATATAAAACCATAAATACTTGTTATTAATTATAAGTTTCAGTCACGTCAACCCGTTAGAATGATTAACCCAACATATAACAAAGGGATCACCACATGTGTCCATACTTTTTTTGTCTCTACTCATCCACTCTCTACATTTTGCCAAGCATAGTAACCTATGCAACACTCTTTTTGCTATTGTAAAACGTGATATCAGATTGAAGCAAAACGACAACTAAACATGAAATGCAATAAAAGATGACACACGGATTTAACGTAAAAAACCCCAATTGGGTAAAAGCTACGGGCAAGGAAAGATACGTTTTACTATGTAGAAAATTAGGAGTTACACCTTCTCTAGTTACAAGGATTAATAAGAATCTCTTGTAACTAGGAAATATACAACAAACTCTCTAATAGACTCAAGATACTAGTAAACACTTCTATGTGTTTTGTGTGGAGAATAAGATATGAAATGAAGCAAGTTTCATTGTCTTTTATAGGCACACTTGCTTGCCCATTGACATCATGGATGACATAATATCAAACCAAGTTGCATACAAGTTGTCCAACTTGAGTAAGATTCTCATCACTTATTCAATGTATCTTAACAATCTCCCACTTGAAGATTAGATCGAGGCTCGATCAATCTTTACACGACATCCTTCCTTGCCATTTTCATGTTGCTCATGTTTTCGCTAGATAATTTTCATGTTGCTTTTGTCAGATAATCTGCCACGTTATCATCAGTATGAATTTTCTGCATATCCATGGTTCCTTCTTTCACTTTCTCACGAACGAAGTGATACTGAACTCGTATATGCTTTGTATTTGAATGAAATATTGGATTCCTCGCAAGATACAAGGCGCTTTGATTGTCAAAAAATAGAGTAATTTTCTCTTATTCGTGCTCGAGCTCTTCCAACAACATCTTCAACCATACTGCTTCTTTGCTAGCTTGAGCAACTGCGACATATTCTGTTTATTTTGTTGACATGGCCACAACTGACTATAGTTTTGAAACCTAACTTACTATTCTGTCACAAAATGCGAACACATAACCATTGGTTGATTTGCTTCCATCAATATCACTTGCATAATCTGAATCAACATATCCTCTGACAATAAGATCAGATTCCCCAAAACAAAATGCAACATCTAAGGTTCCTTTGATGTATCTAAGGATCCTCTTCACAGCTTCCCAATGGTCTCTACCATGTTCTGACATGTACCGACTCACTACTCCCACTACATGTGCAATGTCTGGTCTTGTACATATCATCACGAACATTAGACTTCTCATTGCTGATGCATACGATACTTGTTGGGATTAAAATACTTCATGATGATCTTGAAGTTACTGCTGCTAAGGTTTGTGTTACTGGTGCTAAGTAAAACTTAGTGCTGTTCATTAACTCTAATGAAAAATATGCTAAGTAGTAAGTACTGTTAGTTCATAGTTACTACTGTTAGTGTAACTTAGTACCGCTAGTGTATATTAGTACTGCTAGTTACTACTGCTAGTATATGTTAGTATTGCTAGAGTAAAGTTAGTACTGCTGGTGAAGATTGAAGAAAATATTCTAAGTAGTTACTACTGCTTGTACACAGTTAATGCTGCTGGTGTATAAGTTACTACTGCTTGTTAAGAGTTAATGCTAATGGTACAAAGTTCCAACTGCTGAAAGATTACAACTGCTGAAAGATAAAGATTGCTTGAAGATCAAGATTACTTATGTGACAAGGATTGTTATTTATAGAATAGATATTTGAGAATAATCTATGTTTTAGTAATATATTGTAAATCGACTAGGACTCCTTGGTGTATAAAAGGAGGTCTTAGGGCAATGTGTAATGTGTGTGTTTTAACTATTTGATAAGTATCTTAGTCGTATAATTCATAGCTTCAAAGTTTTGTAACCCTAATACTAGGAGAGTATTCGTATTATTTGTAATAAAAATATTGAAGCTTTTAATGTTGAAATTATATTGTTTTGTGTTATGGTATGTGCTTAATTACATATACCATTTTCCTTTAAAATCGGACTTAAATGACCAAAAACATACCAAAAATATATTGTATTTGTATGTTTTCATTTATATTGTGCATAAAACGGATATACGACAAAAGGACGAAAAACAAAGCCAAAAACGACAAAACCGAGCACGGAATAGAAAAGCGTGGAAAAGCCAAAGTCAAAAAGTCAAAGTCAACCCCGACAAAGTCAAAGGTCAAAGTCAAAGCCAAAACCGAAGAAATGTTAAATGGGCCCACCCGTACCCATCTAATGGGCCGGGTTAGCCCATTTAAAACATTATGAAGACCAAATGGGCCCTAATCCCTTTCTAATATCAAACGTGGCCCAAACATATATAAGGCCCAAATGACTTAACTGTCGTTAAGTCATTCAACCCTAACAAACCTTTTCATCGTTAGTCACAAAGGACTCCATGTGCAAACCCACTAGATACTTTGGAGGACCTAACCTGCCAAGTCCTTAAAAGTTATATCACCACAAGGACTATGTATGTAATAAAACCATACAAGATGAAGGACCTATCTTGCCAATTCACTAAACTTTTACCCTGCTCACCCTTAAACAAATTTACCCGCCAAAAACCCCTGTTCATCTGTCACTCTCCCTACCTCGTTTACTGTTCCCACCAGACAAAAACATCACCTTCCCCACCCTACATGGGCTCTTGAACACGCTGGCAATCCCCTTACACACCATTGGTTGAAGGAAAACTACAAGGAAATCAAGGGACACGATTTGAGACCTTAGGCACAAAGCTAGATAGATGGCCAAGGTCGCTTTAGGCTTTTACCTCACACAACAAACACACTCCTTGGGCTCTCTCTCAGAAGAAACACAGCAAGAGAAGACTCAAGACCTGGTATTTTAGTATAAATATAGGATATTGTATTTCATTTGCTTTTGTCGAATTTTTGTTTAAGCAAAACTTGTATTAGCAAAATTTGTACCAATTTTAATACTCTCTTTTTAATATTGTCACTTAAATTTCTGTCTTTAAATTTCTTGCATTGTATTTTCTTTAAGTTAATGAAAATTTAAGTTTTCTTTAAATACTTGTCATTTACCTTAATTGTCTTTAAATACTGTTGTTTAAGCTCATATATAAGCTTTTAAGCCATTAAAAGCCTATATATAAGTTTGTTTTCTATTCTGTCAAAAAATTCAAAAATCATAAAAAAAATCCAAAATCTGTCAAAGCAAAGGAGCAAGGTTTATTGTGAATGGCCTTGGGTTAGTGCTTCATAGGAAGCTTTAGGAAAGGCTATTAAGCTGTTTGAGAGCTTATTTCATTGCCAAAAGCATTGGACCTTTGTAAATTTCCATTTTTAAATTTTTGCTTATTTTACTGTTCATGTGCTTATTTCTTGATTATTTATGCTTATTGTTGCTTATTATGTTGTTTTATGCTTACTAGTTCTTGTTTGTTGCTTATATGTCTTTGTTTGAATTTTTTGCTTAAAACTGCCTTTGATTTGCCTTTTACTGCTTATTACTCTTTTGCTTATTTAAGTGCTTATTTTTGTGTTTTATTTACTGCTTATTGCTCATTAGTGCTTGGTTATTCTTCTTGTTTAAAACATTTTTAGTCCCTTTAAGGCTTAAATCACTTTAAAATCAGTCTTAAAAATTGACATTTTCAATCTTTAAAGGTGTTTGGGGTTAGGGCGTCAAAGTGGGTCATTTTTATCAGCAGAAACGAATATGTCTAACAGCAGAAACGACACTTAGTCGTTTGTAATTTGTCCCAACATTTTCAAAGTTTGTAAGGTTTGTTTTAAGGTTTTTCTAAAAGATT
The DNA here is from genome assembly GCA_026074375.1 of Tanacetum coccineum. Lineage (NCBI taxonomy): Eukaryota > Viridiplantae > Streptophyta > Magnoliopsida > Asterales > Asteraceae > Tanacetum > Tanacetum coccineum. Next base: position 43,340 of record BQNB010004320.1, on the reverse strand, counting down.
CTTTTAAACTGTGGTGACAAAACAGGTTTATGTAGCTTATTAGATAAGACTTTTCAAAAACAGTTTTTAAGAGTAGTTTTTGAGTCTTTTTGAGTGTCAAAATTCAGTTGTTAAATGTATTGTTAGTTTACTTTTGTTTTTCTCAAAATTTGTCAATCCTTTTTCAAGTCAATTTTCAGTTTCAAATGTCCCTTTTTCATTGTCAAAGAGTTAGAATAGTTTTTAGGAGCTGAAATTTTGAGCATAAGCTCATTGTCTGTCCAACTCAATCTGTTTTAACTTAACTTTCATTTTTGAGCTTATTTACTAGCTTATTTTTAAGCCTGCATAAGCCCATTTGTTTAAAAAAAAATCAAAGTCAGCATATGCTGACTGTCTCATGCCAATTTCACTAGCATTTTTAGTAGCTTACATGATTTTCAAACTGTTTTCCTCTTACTGATTCTTGTAGCCCATAAGCCAGACTTTAAGCTTATATAGGCTGTTTAGCAATAAGGATCCTTTAAGGGCTTAAAAATAAGCCCAAAAAGGTGTCCCTTAGGCTGCCCTGCTTCTAGTTTTAGCATTTTGCTTATCTGCCATTTTTAGCTTCTATGCTTAATTCCATTTGCTTCTTTTTGTGTATTCTTGCTTATTAGGTGTTAGTGTTTATCTGTTTTTGCTTATTTTCCTTTTTTCCTTTGCTTATTTGATCTAAAAATAGCCAACAGTTAGCTTTTTATAGCCTTAGTGTAAAAAGCCATTTATGCCAGTTTTTAGCTTATTTCAGTGCTTATTTGTGGTTTATAAAAAAGTTGTTTTTATTAAAAGTGCTTATTTTTAAGTTCTTAAAGCTTGTCTATAAAAAATTTTTGCAAAAAAAAGGGAATGTGGAAGTCCAAGGTGAGCAAGGCTCGAACCTTGGACCTCAACCTTTACACACACACTGCACTACACACACACCCTTGGGATTTTTCTGTCATAGTTTGCAAACATTATTGTTTTATCCCCTTTTAGCCCTTTTTAGCTTATAAGCATTTTCGGCTTTTTCCCAGCTTATTCAAATAAGCTGGCAACACCATTTTATTTTTCATAGATTCTACTAATTCCAAAGTACTTTTTTGTATTTTTTCAGATTTTTCTCATTAAGTTTAGTATTTTTAATCATTTTTTCTTATTAAAACTGTTTTTAATTCATAAAAAAATATTTAAAAGTAAAAAAAAATATAATTCTTTTTTTTAAAATTTTCTTTTATCATTTAGCACTTAGGAAAATTAGATTTGTTTTCGTAGGGTTAATTATGCAAAATTTAGTTTTAAAGAACAGGATTCGGATCCCGTTCTCGTTTTTAGGTTTAAATCATTTTTAGCTTTCGTTTTTAGGTTTTAAAGCTCAAAAACTAAAACTTTAAATTACAAGTTACTTAAAACACACCTTTATATTAAAAATACTGCGGAAGCTTGATATTACAAGGGTGGTGGTGGTAGTAGTAGTGGTGGTGGTTTTCGATGATCAATACAAACGATTACAACTGCCTTTTATAGGCTATACAATAAGAGGATATGCCTTTAGCATAAAGCATATGCTTTGGCATCTGACATATTCCAGGGAATAAACCATGGCATATGCCAGGGAATATCCTATGCCATTATTTGGTACAATAATTAAACATTAGTGGGACCGGTGGCTTTTATATTTAAACATATAGGTGGGGCCGGCGGCTTATCTCTTATGGACTTTTGTAACACGCATTTGTGGAAATTTGTTACATGCGGGCCCTTCGAGCTTCTGACAACTCGCGTCGCTCGCTCGGGACGATTCAATTTTAACGCTTGTAGACAATAATCATCGCCATCATATGTCAAAGGGGAGTTGATTGATGAAGAATTGTATGGTTCTCACCACGCTTTGCTACGAATGGGTTTTCCCATTCCGACTCTGATTCCTTCTTTTGTATGGCGAGATTTTCATCCCATTGTGGTAGGTATTCATCAAGAAATTCTTGCTGATTTTGTGCAAGTCTTTCTTGTATGACAAGAATCTTTCCACCACTTCGTTCATCATCATCCCAATCACTTCTTTCTTCTAAAATAGTTACCTTTCCTGGGGTAACTTCATCGTCTGAGGATTCATCTCCCCAACCAGTTGGCTGCAATCCCTCTTCTATTGGGGTTGTGTCCTGGTTTGGTGATTCATAACCTGCATAATAATCATATAGTGTGTGTGTGTGTTGGTTCCCCAAAAGTTGTTGGACCCTTTTTCCATGCTTTTGCCTTGATCATTTTGGTTTGTTAGATCGCCTAACTCTTGTATTGAACGGCGGTAGTCTTCTTCTTAGGGATTCTTGCTTTCTTTTACTTCATTTTAATCAACTTTCACAGAAACATACGTCATAAGAGATATGTTCTTCTTGCGGAGCTTGTAAGCAGATTCCTATGAAGTATACGGTACCAGCTCAAGGCCAACCAAACCCCAATCAGATTGGATAAATCTGATGCATGGAGATCAGTCGCTCAAGACCTTGAACTTTCAGCAGCAAAAGAAGCAGTTAAAGCCATGCGAAACCTATAAGCAATCATATAATGCAAAGCTCAAATATGCTTTGGAAAATCAACCAAAGACAACCACTGGTCAGACCAGAGAGAAGATGTTCGAGTTCAAAACAAAGAAGCCAGAAGAATCCTCATCGAACTGGAAGCCCTGACACAAAGATTGGGACGCAATAACATCTAATCACTCAGAAGACGATGCAATCAAAGACGATGGCAAGTACCGCTACAACAGGAAAGGGTTTCTAGAAGATGACGAAAGCAGTGACGATTCAATTTTAATTGTGGACCCGGGATGGGATGATTATTGTCTACAAGCGTTAAAATTGAATCGTCCCGTTTCTCTTTATCCAGAAGCTCAAAGGGCCCGCATGTAACAAATTTCCACAAATGCTTGTTACAAAAGTCCACAAGAGATAAGCCGCCGGCTCCACCTATATGTTTAATTATATAAGACCGCCGGTTCACTAATGTGAGATTATTGTAAAATTATTGTACCAAATAATGGCATAGGATATTCTCTGGCATATGCCATGGTTTATTCCTTGGAATATGCCAGATGCCAAAGCATATGCTTTATGCTAAAAGCATATGCTTAGTTTATTCTTTTTCACTTAGCCTATAAAAGGCAGTTGTAATCGTTTGTAAGATCATCGAAAACCACCACCACTACTACTACCACCACCACCCTTGTAACATCAAGCTTCCGCAGTATTTTAATATAAAGGTGTGTTTTAAGTAACTTGTAATTTAAAGTTTTAGTTTTTGAGCTTTAATACAAGATAAAAATTCCTGGCAACGTAATTTTCATACCAAGATGAAAATTACGTTGCCAGGAATTTTTATCTTGTATTAAAGCTCAAAAACTAAAACTTTAAATTACAAGTTACTTAAAACACACCTTTATATTAAAATACTGAGGAAGTTTGATGTTACAAAGGTGGTGGTGGTAGTAGTAGTGATGGTGGTTTTTCGATGATCCTTACAAAATGATTACAACTGCCTTTTATAGGCTAAGTGAAAGAGAATAAACTAAGCATATACTTTTAGCATAAAGCATATGCTTTGGCATCTGGCATATTCCAGGGAATAAATCATGACATATGCCAGGGAATATCCTATGCCATTATTTGGTACAATAATTTTACAATAATTAAACATTAATGGGACCGGCGGCTTTTATAATTAAACATATAGGTGGAGCCGGCGGCTTATCTCTTGTGGACTTTTGTAACAAGCATTTGTAGAAATTTGTTACATGCGGGCCCTTCGAGCTTCTTGACAAAGTGGAATGGGACGATTCAATTTTAACGTTTGTAGACAATAATCATCCCATCCTGGGTCCATAATTAAAATTGAATCGTCATCGCTTTCGTCATCTTCTAGAAACCCTTTCCGTTGTACTGGTTAACTTGCGTCGTCGTTTGAGTGCTTTGGGTTGATTCTATTGTTTAAGATGATGTTGGAATGCATGTTCTTCATGTTTCTTGATGATTTGTGCTGCCACTTGTTTGAAATTTTGAAACTTTAGGTATGGTAAATCATCATTTTCTTCTTCCTTAGAGAGATGAAGAATTGTATGGTTGTCACCACGCTTCGCTGCGAATGTGTTTTCCCATTCCGACTCTGATTCCTTCTTTTGTATGTCGAGATTTTCATCCTATTGTGGTAGGTATTCATCAAGAAATTCTTGCTGATTTTGTGCAAGTCTTTCTTGTATAACAAGAACCTTTTTGCCACTTCGTTCATCATCATCCCAATCACTTTTTTCTTCTAGAATAGTTACCTTTCCTGGGGTAACTTCATCATCTGAGAATTCATCTCCCCAACCAGTTGCTGCATTTTTCTTTCTTTTGGGGTTAAATGTGTCTGGTGGATTGCATCATTTTGACATAATCATCCATTTTCCAGATGGTTACCACAAGTGGTTTGACCATTTTCCTTTGACCTTTGCCTTATCGTTTTGGTTTGTTGGATGCCTACTTTATTTTAATGGTTATTCTTCTAGGGTACTCTTTGCTTCAGTTAAGCATTTTCACAGAAAAACATTATTCATAAGAGTATGTTTTCTTGTAGAGCTTATAAGCAGATTCCTATGAAGTGTTCTTCGTTTTCATCCAAGTTATCATTTCTTTCTCGGTCATGCTGATCAACTGAGTATCTTGGTGGTTGAGGTATTTGTCAGTATCTTTCAAATCGGAGAACTTTACCAAAATATTTAGCCTTTTCATTTCCTGCCAACCCTTGATGGGGACGTATTGAAGTTTGCTCAGGTGGCTTTAGATGCCAACTCATTCCTTCTAATTCTTCTATACTCCTTCTTTCACTTGGGATTGCTTTGAAGCCAGTTGTGGTGAGGTGACCCATAACGTTTTCCATGCTATATTGGAATCCTATATAACTGGTATTTGATAACCTGCCTGTTAAAGCCATTATTATCAGTAAGTTACTTTTACCACCTTGCCAAGTATCATACCCATGAGTCTGTATAGCAACTTCTACATGATTGTGGAAAGCATTGACACTTAGATATTTATCAGGGAGTGTATTGATCACTGGTTCCTGCATGAGAGGTCTACTTCCTATGGTTTGACAATTAATTTGTCGGATATCTTCCCATCTAGTGTCTCGGAGGACAAGTAGAGCATTTGTTCTGGCACTTCTCCGGTGGAGTACGTGTAGCCTTATCATGAATATCCCCAAGTGGATATGCTAAAGTCCTGAATTTCTCAGGCTTTCATAAGACTCTTCGTTGCATAATCGAAGATTTATTTTATTTTCACCAACACATAAGATTCTTTGTTCAGAGCATAAATAGAATCAACCCAAAGCTATCAACCCTCACATGATTCAATCATGGGGCCACCAGTCTACCCACCGGCGCAACAGAATCCACAACCATTCTATAAGCTAGACTATCAGTTTGGTTATCCTCAAGAAAAAAGTAAAATATTCAATGGAGGATATGGTGAGTATTACAACTCACAGTGGACCCTACCACCAGCATGGACAAAATCTGGAGTAGAATGGTTGTGGATTCGTGTGCCGATATGGCGGAGATAGGTGGCCCCATGTTTGGAATCATGTTGGGGTTGATTTTTGATAGTTTAGTTGATTCTATTTGTGAAGATGAAGATGGGAATGCATGTTCTTCATGTTTCTTGCCAGGAATTTTTATCTTGTATTAAAGCTCAAAAACTAAAACTTTAAATTACAAGTTATTTAAAACACACCTTTATATTAAAATACTACGAAAGCTTGATGTTACAAGGGTGGTGGTGGTAGTAGTAGTGCCGGGAATTTTTATCTTGTATTAAAGCTCAAAAACTAAAACTTTTAAATCACCAAGTTTACTTAAAACACACCTTGTATATTAAACATACTGCGGTGCTTGATGTTCACAAGGTCGGGTGGTCTTGGTTGTAGTAGTGATAGTGGTTTTCGATGATCCTTACAAAAACGTTTACAACAGCCGACGGCTCCACCTGATATGTTTATTATAAAAGCGCCTGGTCCCACTGGTTATTCTGTCCCAAATCCCTTATGCTCTGTCTTTGCCTCATCACGTTTGAGCCTACGATATGGGTCTTCTAGCAGAATTAACTGCCTTACTTGTGATGTTATATTTTGTGGTTCGTCTAGAATTGCTTTAAGAGCAGAGTATGCCCCTGGATATGCAGTTCGCCATTGTTGCCACATTAACTTCTCACTTTCTCCAAGAAGATTTTCCACAAAAGCTAACTTTGCTTTATTATCAAAAACTAAAACTTTAAATTACAAGTTACTTAAAACACACAAGATGAAAATTACGTTGCCAGGAATTTTTATCTTGTATTAAAGCTCAAAAACTAAAACTTTAAATTACAAGTTACTTAAAACACACATTTATATTAAAATACTGTGGAAGCTTGATGTTACAAGGGTGGTGGTGGTAGTAGTAGTGATGGTGGTTTTTCGATGATCCTTACAAAATGATTACAACTGCCTTTTATAGGCTAAGTGAAAGAGAATAAACTAAGCATATGCTTTTAGCATAAAGAATTTGTTTATCAAGGTAGTAAATCTTCAATTTCTCCAAGGTGTTAATGCATGCATTGATTTCGGCATCAATTGTGGATTGAGTTGTGGAGAATTTGCCACTTGCATATGCACAAATTCTTTCTGAACTTCTTAGATCCTCCTTGCTTTTTTTCCATTTGACTATTCCTCCCCATCCTTTCATGCATCCATCCGTTTCCAGGATGATGTAAGCATTTTCCGGTGGAATTTCCAGGTTCAGAAGATTTTGAACTTGTTCTTTGATTTTTTTGACTAATTCGTAGTCAGAAGGCTTCAGTCTTTTGTCTCCATGAGCATTTTTCTGTTCATAAAGTGGTCTTTTGTCTCCATGAGCATTTTTCTGTTCATTCTTAGCTAGTGCTGCATCTTTACACATTTCTGAGACGAAAGTATGAGTAAACTTTGATTGCGGTAAAACTCCTGAGCTAAGACCAAGATGTTTAGCCCTGAATGATTCCTCAATCTTTTTGGATAGGGAAGGTGGAAGTTTAGCAAAAAGCTTTTCCGTTGATTATTGTCTACAAGCGTTAAAATTGAATCGTCCCATTTCTCTTTGTCCAGAAGCTCGAAGGGCCCGCATGTAACAAATTGCAACAATTGCTTGTTACAAATGTAACAAGAGATAAGCCGCCGGGTCCACCTTATATGTTTAATTTTAAAAGGCCGTACCGTTCCCACTAATGTTTTTAATTATTGTAAAATTGTTGTACCAAATAATGGCATAGGATATTCCCTGGCATATGCCATGGTTTATTCCCTGGAATATGCCAGATGCCAAAGCATATGCTTTATGCTAAAAGCATATGCTTAGTTTATTCTCTTTCACTTAGCCTATAAAAGGCAGTTGTAATCGTTTTGTAAGGATCATCGAAAAACCACCATCACTACTACTTCCACCACCACCCTTGTAACATCAAGCTTCCACAGTATTTTAATATAAATGTGTGTTTTAAGTAACTTGTAATTTAAAGTTTAGTTTTGAGCTTTATACAAGATAAAATTCCTGCACAACGCAATCAACGACGACGACAACGCAATCAAAGACGATGGCAAGTACCGCTACAACAGGAAAGGGTTTCTAGAAGATGACGAAAGCAGTGACGATTCAATTTTAATTGTGGACCCGGGATGGGATGGTTATTGTCTACAAGCGTTAAAATTGAATCGTCCCGTTCTACTTTGTCCAGAAGCTCGAAGGGCCCGCATGTAACAAATTTCCACAAATGCGTGTTACAAAAGTCCATAAGAGATAAGCCACCGGCCCCACCTATATATTTAAATATAAAAGCCGCCGGTCCCACTAATGTTTAATTATTGTAAAATTATTGTACCAAATAATGGCATAGGATATTCCCTGGCATATGCCATGGTTTATTCCCTAGAATATGCCAGATGCCAAAGTATATGCTTTATGCTAAAGGCATATCCTCTTATTGTATAGCCTATAAAAGGCAGTTGTAATCGTTTGTATTGATCATCGAAAACCACCACCACTACTACTACCACCACCACCCTTGTAATATCGTTTTTGCATTTTAATTGTAGAATTAGTAATCCAATCCAAAAATCTTTATCCATTCAATTCATGCGATCATGAACGTTCTCGATTTGCCAAAGCATATGCTTTATGCTAAAGGCATATCCTCTTATTGTATAGCCTATAAAAGGCAGTTGTAATCGTTTGTATTGATCATCGAAAACCACCACCACTACTACTACCACCACCACCCTTGTAATATCGTTTTTGAATTTTAATTGTAGAATTAGTAATCCAATCCAAAAATCTTTATCCATTCAATTCATGCGATCATGAACGTTCTCGATTTTCAATTCGCACCTCGTTGGGAAACGACCCGGGGGATTTTTGATTTTGCTTTGGTTAAAAGCAATTTCTTTGAGTCTTTCGGAATACGTATACTATAATTGAATTATAATTATTGATTTTCCTTATTTATATATATTATTTATATATACTAAAGGTTAAATCTTTGGTTATCATTTTGGCGCCGCTGCCGGGGTGGTGTGTGCGATTTTCGTGTCTATGTTTGAAGATTAGTTTTTGAAGACCCTTCCATTGTGAAGTTATCATTCCCGTTTGTGAATATTTTCTTTTATTTATAAAAATACAAAAATACAAAAATATTTTTCATTTTCTTTTATTAGTATTAGTATAAGATAAAATCAAGAAAAAATCAAAAACATAAAAAAATTGTCCTTAATCAAGAAATAAAAATCATCATCAATATAATGCTTGCATCTTGAGCATTATCATAATAAGTTCCCAAACAAAAGATTCAAAACTTGCCTTTGTGTCACTTGCGACGTACGGCTCACCTTTAAAAGTTTAACAAACTCTAAGAGGGGTATAAGGAGGGTTGTTCCGAGGAACTACGACCCTAAAGGAGAAAGGTTTTTAATAGCTTCGCGCTTTCCTACTCCTCCGCTCCTTTGTGCGTTTTTCTTTTAAAGAGCTACCGTGAAGCTTGTCGATTATTGGTTTAAGTTATTCGATCTCGTTTTGTCCATTAAAATAAATTGTGAAATAAATTGAAAAAAAAAAATCCCAACAACAAAACCTAACTAACCAACACAAAAACCAAAGACTAAAAAAAAACACTACACAACTAACAAAATCAACAAAATAACACTAACACCAAACAGAAAAATAAAAATAAAAACCCAAAAAAACAAACACAATCCTAACCAAAAAATATAAAAACACAAAACACAAAACAACGCCACAGTAAAATACATCACGACAACAACATCAACAAACCCCTACAAACCAACCACAACAAACAACCCTAAACAACATAAACAACAACTATTAACTAAAAAAAAACCTAACAAAACAAAAACTAACCTACAAAAAAAAAAACTAACAAACTACAAATAACCAACCACCAACACAAAAAACACTATAAAAAAAAGACTACAAAAAACAAACCAAAAATAAAAACTAACACGCACACCAAAATAACAACCTATACACAAAACACTAACCAAACACCAACACAAAAAATAACACATACACTAAAAAAAAAAAAAAACCAATAAAACCAACAAAACAACAACAGAAACTACAACACAAATAAATAACGTACAAGAAAAAAACATCACCTACCAACCCAACACAAACCTAAAACTAAAAAACAACAACTCAAAAAACATAACCTAAACTACCCAAAAGCACTATAACACTAACTAAACAACTAAAAAAAAAAAAAATAAAACAAAAAAACAACCAAGGAAAAAACCACAACCCTAAAATAAAAAAAAGAAAAAAATAACAACCACTATAAAAAAACCACCTAAACAAAAAAAACTAAAAACACAACACTAAAATAAAAACAAAAAAATAACAACTACAAACTACACAAAAACGGTAAAAAACTACCACAACTACCAAAACACCTAAAACAAACCCTGTTTTAAAAACAAAAAACTAATAAAAATAAAAAAAAAAAACAAACAAGAAAACCAAAAACAAAACCCTAACTACAAAGCAAATAAACACTACCCACAAAAAAAACTAACACTAAACACCAAAAAAAAACCTACCTAAATAATCAAACTAACAAAAGGACCTATAACTAAAAACTAACAAAAAGCTATATAACTACAAACCTAACAATACCTACAACAACAAAAAAAACATAACGAACCTAACTAACGAAACAAAAAAAAAAAACCTAAAAAAAAAACAAAAGCAACAAAAAAATAACCAACATAAAAAACAACAAAAACACACTAGTAAAAATAAAAAAAACTAAAACACTAAAAAAACTAACAACTATAAAACTACCTATCTAACCCAAAAACACAACCACAAAAAAAAATATAACTACAAACAACTAACAACTAAAACTAACCACAACAACCAAAACTACACACCTAAACTAAAAAAAAACGAACCTACATCACAAAAAACTAACTAAAATAAACCCTTTTAAATAAAACACACAAAACAACATCAAAAAACTAAAAACAAAACTTCTACCAACAACTACTATAACCACAGAAAAACACAAACCAACAACAAAAAAAACACAAACCAAAAAACACCAAAAAAACTATAAAAAAACTACAAAAACAAACTAACAACTAAACAAACGAAAAATAAAAACAAACTATCAAACCAACCTCGAAATAAAAAAACTAAAAACAACACTAAACCTATCTAAACCACAATACAACAAAACCACTAAACTATATAACCCACTAACCCTACACAAATACCACAAGAACAATAACCAAACAACTAAACCTAAACTACCAAAACAAAACTAACCAAAGACACACCTAAAACAAAAACAAAACTACTAAAAAATACCAACAAACACCAACTACACAAAAAAACAAAAAAAAAAACTACCTAAAAACGAAAACAGCAACAAAAAACTAATAAGACACAAAAAACAATGGTAACAACTAACTACAACAATACCCACAACACAAAACAAAAAAAAAAAAAAACTACCTACTAAATAAAAAAACCAAAAACAACCCAAACATACACAGACCAAAAACCCACTAAACGAAACCTACAATACACTAAACCAAAAAAAAAACCTACCACCTAAAAAAAAAAAAAAACCAAACTAATAAACAAAAACCAAAATACAAACCTAAACAACCGACCAAACATACAACAACCAAACATAAACACAACACACAACCCAAAATGACATACAACAACACTAACAAAACCTACAAAACACTAACACTACAAAACCACAACAACACAAAAAAAATAAACACAAAAAAAAAGAAAACAATAACTAAAAAACCAACAAAAACAAACAAAAAGAAAAAACTAAAAAAAAAGCACAAACTAACAAAAAACAATACAACTAAAAAAATATACAAAAAACCAACACTAAAACACTACAAAAAAAAACAACAAACACAAATAAACCTAAAAAACAAAAACCAAAGCCCAATTACTAAACTAAACATAAACAAACAAACCTACATAAAAAACTAAAAAAAACAAAACAACAACCCCAAAAAAACAAAACCAACACAGACTAACAAACATAACCCACAACAACAAAAAACTAAAAACAACAAAAATAACACAAACAACTACAATAAACTACAACAAAAATTACAAAGGCAAACAAAAACAACAAAACTTGAAAAAAAAAAAACTAAAACAAAAACCAAACTTAACACAACTAAAAATCAAACAAAATACAACCTAAAACACTACCAAACTAAAAAAAAACAAAACCAAAATAAAATAACAACGACCAAATAACACACGAAAAACCACTAACCTAAACAAACTACTAAAAAAACATACACTAAAAATAACAACCCCCCCCTTTAAAACACAGATCTAAACACACAAAACACAAAACCAACACAACAGACAACAACAAACAACTACAACTAAAAACAACTAAACTACCACTAAAAATAAAAATACACACACAAAAACAAACAACTAAACCAACACCAACCCACCCAATAATACAAAACTAACCAAACCTAAACAACTAATAAAACTTTAAACTACTACTAAAAACAACCTACATATACTAACCAAAACCTACTAAAAAAAAATAATACAAAAACGCTAACACACAAACAACAACAACTACAAAACAAACTACTACAACAACATACAAAATCCTAAAACAAAACAGACAATAACTAAAAACATACAATCTACTAAAGACTAAAAAACCAAAAAACACAAACAAAAAACTAAAATCACGATAAACGTAACTAAAACCTACAACCTAACATAAACTAAAGAAACACATATTATACTACAACAAAAACAAATAAAAAAAAACAACACCAAAACTACACAAAAACACCACGACAAAACACTATAAATAAACAAAACTACAAAATGAAAACACAAAAACAAAACAAACAAAACACTAAAAAACAACAAACAACTACAAGAACAAAAAAAACAAAACAAAAGACTAGAAACACTAACAAACTAAACATAAAAAACCTAAAAACAAACCCAAAAAATAAACACTACCCATAAACTACAAACAAAAAATAAAGACACAAACTACAACCCTAAACACCCTGCACTAACCACCTCTAAAACAACCACTAACCAAAAAAACAAAAAAAAGCTATAAACACCAAGACCAAACAAAAACATAACAAAAACCACCAGTCGCTATAAACCTTGACAAATACTAAAAAAAATTAAACAAACACATAACAATAAAACTAACAAAAAAACCCACTAAACCAAAACAAAACAACAAGAACCCAAAAAACCGCTAAACAAAAAGAAAAACTAAACATAAAAAAAACCTTAAACAAACAAACTAACTAACAAAACCAAAACCACACACCTACAAAAACAACAAGCAAAAAAAACACACAAATCTAAAAAAAAGAAACAAAAACAACAAAAACAAACACACAACACTAACAAAAAACACTACTAAAACAACTTACTAACTAAAAAACAAAAAAAAAACAACCACAAACTAACAACACGAATAAACAACAAACAAACTAACCAAAAAAAATCAAAAAACAAACCAAAAACAAACCTAAAAAAAATTAAACACAACTAAAAACAAAAACCTAAAAACAAAACTAAGAAATACAAACCACCAAACGCAATCTAAAACAACACTTAAACACACTACTAACCAACTACACAACAATACAAAAAAAAAAAACACTACAAAAAACAACCTACAACTCTAAAAAACTACTAACAGAAAAAACAACAAAACTAAAAAATACTACCATACACACTAGAAAATAACAAATAACACAAAAAAATAAAAACACTAACAACACTAAAAAAACATAAAACTAAACACTAAATAAAATACTAACTACAAAGCACAACAAGCAACTACAAAAGAAACAAACTAAATAACAAAATAACTAAACTAAAAAAAACTACTAAATACACAATAAACCTAAACTAAAAACAACCCCACCAACAACAACTAAACAAAAAATACCCACACAACTACATAACACACTAAACTACACACTAAACAAAACAACAAAAATAACTAAAAAAACACAACATAAAAAACAAACAACAAAAGAACAAACGAATCAAAAACACCACCTAACCTCTACACCAATAAAAACCTAACCACTAACAAAACACACACAACAAAACTAAAAACCCGACCAAGAACTAAGCTACAAGCAAAACCAAACACTAAAAACAACCAAACAACACTAAAAAAAAATAAAAATAATACAAACAAAAACTAACAAAAAAAACCTAAAAAAAAATACATAGTACAACATCAAAACTAAAAACAAATAAAAAACAAAAGCAAAAACGCAAAACAAACAAAAACAAACATACCTAACCCCAAAACAAACAAAGAGAACACAGACCCAAACCAAAAACAACAACTAACAACTACACTACTTAAAACAGCTACAAACACTTAAAACTAAAAAACAAAAACAAAATACATACAAAAAAAATAACAAGACTACAAACACTATAATAACTAAACTAAACCACTAACTAAAACCACAAACAACACGACTAACTAAATCGACAAACACACAAACAACAAAAACACCTAAACAAAACAAAATAACTAAAAAACTAACTAAACTAATCAAACTAAAGAAAAAAAACAAAACAAAAAAAACAAACTACAACTAACACAAAAAAAAACAAAATAAACACTACAACTAAAAAAAAACTATACAACAAACTAATAAACACAAAAAAAATACTAAACTCAAACCTAAACAAACAACTAACAAAACAAATAACAAAAAGTACACCAAACAAAACCACTCTTAAAACTAAATAAACTATAGCAATACACATAAGAAAAAAAAAAAAAACAAAAAAAACAACCAACAAAACACAAAACAAAAACTACAAAACAAACCAAACTACACAAACAACCCAACATAAACAAAAAAACTAATAACACTAACTACCAAAAAAAACAACAACACACACAAACTAAAAACAAACAACAAACAACAACCTAATAAAAACCAAAACGAACCTAACTAAACTAACCACAAATACAAAAAAACTAAAAAACACAACCTAAAAAACACTAAACACTACACTAACAAAACCACATAACACTAAAAAACCTATAAACAACAACAAAATAACCAACTAAAAAACAAAAAAACAACCACCAAAAGCCCTACTTACAACAAAAAACCTAACCTAGAACAACTTAAAAAACAAAAGAATAAAACAAACAAAAACAAAAAAACAAAACCTACTAACAAACCAAAAAAAAAAAACTAAGAAAAATACTAAACAACACCAAACCCAACACTAAAACACTAAAAAAACACTACAAACAAACATACTACACCACAAAAAACTAAAAAAAAAAAACTAAAAAAAAAAAACCAATAAACACATACAAAAACTAAAAAACTAAAACTAAAAACAAAAAAACCAAAAACCAAAAAAAACGACATAAAAAAATAAAAAATAAACTACATAAAAACATAAACTAACCAAAAAAAAAACAAATAAAGAACCTATTAAAACAAAAAAAAAAAAAAAAACACCTAAAAAAAAAAAAAAAACAAAAAACAAAAATACAAAAAATTAAAAAACTAAAAAATAAATAGACAAAAACAAAAAAAGAAATAACAACAACTACAAACAAAAACACTAACAAAACCTAACAAATAACTAACCCCAAAAAACAACACACAACAATACACAAACAAAAAAAAAAAACTAACTAAAAACAAACACCATACTAAAAATAACAAATAAATAAAAACCATAAAAAAACTAAAAAAAGAACACTAATACCTAACAAAAAACACAAAAAAAAAAAACAGAAGCAAGCTAAACAAAAAAAAAACAAAATGAAAACAAAATCTAAAAAAAAAAATACAAACAACTAACAAAAACTACAAAAAAAAAACAAAAAAACAAAATAAGAAGAACTAAAAAAAAATAATAAAAAAAACAAAAACACAAACAAAACTACAAAAACTAAAAACAAATACTACAAAAAAAAAAAAAAAAAAAAAACAAAAAAAAAAAAAAAACTAACCAAAACCAAAAAAAAAACAAAAACAATAAAAACAAACAACACAAAAAACTAAAAAAAAATATACTAAACAAAACCCAAAGTTAAACAATACACACACCCCTACTAAACTACCCAACAAAACTACCTATAAACTACAAAAAACAAAACAAAGCAGCTACCTAACTAAAACAAACACAACAGACTAACAAAAATAAACCACTAAACACAAAAAAAACACCAAAAAAAAAACTAACACAACCTACCAAACTAACCAATAATCCAAACACTACACCTAATAAACAACTAAACAATAAAACACTACTAAAAAAAACCTAAATAGAAACAAACACAAAAAATCACAAAACAAACTACAAAAACTCAACAAAACTAAACTACTAAAAAACAAAAAAAAAAAAAAACAAAACTAAAAAAAAAAAACTAAACCTAAAACACAAGAAGCAGAAAAAACTAACACACCAAAAAAATAAAACCTACAAAAAAAAAACAAACTACAACTAACTAACTAAAAACTAAATAAAAAAATACTAAACTAAAAATATATCAACAAAAACTACCATAAAAAAAAAAAAATACCAAATACACAAGAAAATACACTAATACCGAAAAACTAACCAAAAAACAACCCACACTACAAAAAAAAAAACCCACCTAAAACAAATTAATATAAAACAAAACAAACAACAAAAAATACTAAGATATACACTACTAACACTAAACACAACTAAAAAAACCCCTAAAAAACAACCTACCTAACAAACAAAAAAACAAAAAAACAACTCAACACAACTACAAGACTAAAAAAAAAAATATAAACACTAAAAAAACAATAACACAACCAAAACTAAAAAAAAAAATACAACAAAGAACCTAAAATAAATGAACAACAAACAACAACAAAAACCACAAACAACAAACTAAAACAAAACACAATACCAAAAACCAAAAACAAAACCTAAACTAAACTAACTACCCACAAACATACCAAATAACAACTAACATACCGCTAAAAAAACAAAAAAAAACAAAACAACATAAAAAACACAACAAAAAACTAACAAAAAAAACTAACTAAAAAAAAAACAACAAAAACTAACGAAACAACAACAACCAAAACTAAAACAACAAACAAAAAAAAACAACCTAACTACAAAAAATAAAAACGTAAACTAAAGGCTAACTAAACCAACACAACACAAAAAACCATACAACAACAATCAATAAACACAAACAACAAAAACAAACAAAAAAAAAAAAAAATAAAAAACTACCCCTAACCACAACAACTAACACCACCAACACAAAACTAACAACAAGACAAAACACCCAACCATACCAAAAACAAACCCACAACATACAAAAAACAACTAAAACTAAAATACAAAACAAAACAAAAACAAAACAAACTACCACTAAAAATAACCAAAACCTAACTAAAAAACCTAAACAAAGACTAAAATAACAACAACAAAAAAAAAAAAAAACAAAACTACAGTAAACAACTACAAAATAAACAGAAAACCATAACACCACATAGACAACCTAAAAACTAAACAATAAAACAATCAAATAAACAACAAAAAACCAAACACACCAAAAAAAAAAAAAATAAACAACACTAAAACAAAACCCAAACTAAGAAAAACATAAGAACACTACCCAAAAAAAAAAAAACAAAAACTATACAAAAAACCCAAAAAATTAAAAACCAAAAACATACTAAACACTAAACATAAACCAACCTAACAAAACACATTAAACCTACCCTAAAAAAACACCAATAAACCCACCTAAAACAAAAAAAACAAAAGAATAAAACACAAAACTAAACCAAACTAAAAACAATAAACCTACAAAAAACACACATACAAAAAGCTTGAAAACCAGAAAAACCACACAAACTAAATCAACCAAAAAACAACCATCGAACTAACTAAAACACAACAAAAACTAAAAACACCAACCACAGCAAAACCACTAACAACTAAAACAACCTACACACCACAAAACCAAATAAACACACCTTACAAATACAACAAAACCACACTAACACAAAAACTAATACATACAAAATACCCTACACAAAATAGCTAACAAAAACCCAACAAAAAAAACTACTCTACAAAACAAGTACAAACAAACACAACCTACAAAAACACTAACACTAACAACTAAAAACAAACCAAACACATATAAACCCAATAAAAAACAACCCACAAAACACACAAAACAAAACTACAAAAACACAATACAACTAACACTAAAAAAAGAAACACAAAAACAAACCACCAACTACCAAATAACAACTAACCAACAAAAAACCAGACTACCAAAAATCTAAAAACAAAAATACAAACTACCCAACAAACAAAAAAAAACCATGAACACACAATAATAACTAACCAATAAATAAACAACATACTAAAAATACCACCAAAAATACCCTAATAAAACAAACTAACCACCCTAAAAAAGAAAAACAAAACTAAACCTAACACACAAACAACACAAAAAAACAAAACAACATAACCACTAATAAAAAACAAGGTACAAACCAACAACATACAAAAACTAAACAATACTACACCAAAAAAAAAACATAAACCAACTAACCTAAAAAAAAAAAATAACAAAACACATACACAAAAAACTACCAACAACACATACAACCAAACTAAACAACAAACAGAAAATAACACCACAATACAAAAAAAACCTAAACAACAAAAATACCAAAAACCGAACATCAAAAGTAAAAAGAAATCATACAAAAAAACAAAAAACACACAAACACTACTAATTATATAAACACCAAACCACAACTAAACAAACAACACTAAACTAAAAAAAACAACCACCTAACTACCACAAACCTACCAACATCTATATAACAACAACTACCACCTAAACACCAAACTAACCACTAAGCAAAAAAAAGCAAACCCAAAAAAAAAGCACTACCAAACCAACAACCCAAAAAACAAAACTACAACCAAACGAACAAACTAACAAACAAAAAACACTACAATACCAAAACAAACAAACTACAAAAAAACCAAAAACAAAAAAATAAAATACCACAAAAACCTACAACACACATACAAAAACACAAAGACCTACAATCACAAAACAACCAAAGCAAAATAACAAAAAAAACAACTAAAACTAAAAACCAAAAACTAAACTACAAAACAACAAAAAACCACCAACAAACCACCAAAAACAGCACTAAAACAGATAAAAGAAACAAACCAATAAAAAACACTAACCACAACAAAACAACTACAAAAAACAACCCAACACACAAAAACCAAACCTAAACCAAAATACCCAAAAACAAGACAAAAACCGCTAAACAAACAACCTTAAATAAACCTAACCAACTTCAAAACACACCAAAAACAACAAACAACAAACACTATAAAAAAAACGAAATAAAGCAAAAAACTCTAAACCAACTACCCCATAAAAACAAAGCTAAAACCCTACATACTAACAGAAAATAAGCAGTAAAAGACAATAAATAAGCAGTAATAAGCAATAAGCAGTTTTTAAGCAAGAAATAAGAAAAGTAAAGACTTACAAAGCTCTTTGCTCTAAACAAAGGCAAATAAGCTCTTAAGAGCTTTGTCTACAAGCTCCAGCTTATCAAGGATAAGCTGGTAAAACCCATAAGCCCTTCCAGGTTTGGCTTATCATCCATATAGCTTTTTCGAGTGATTTTTGGTAAAAAGGCTTAAACACTATAAGTTATTGAAAAACTTAAAGTGCTTAAGTAAACAACTTAAGTAAAGATAAAAAAAATCTTACCTGAGCTTATCAAACATTTTTTAAAAACATAAATTTAAAAAAAACAGGATTTAACATAAAAACTTAATTTTCATTAAACTTAGAAAAACAGTACAAGGCTTTTAAATAAAAGTACAATAAGCTAAAACAAACTTAAATATAAGCTAAAAAACTAAAAACTAGATGCCTTCAAAGGCTTACAAAGTCCTATTTATAGATAAATGAGAAGGTCTTGGGGTCTTCTTCTTGTGTTTCTTCTGTGAGAGAAACAAGAGGTGTGTTTCTTGTGTGAGGTAAGTCGAAATCTCATCATAGCCATCAAAATTTCTTGTTCACCAAGTAGTATGATCCGAGCCCTTGATTCATTGTCTTTGTTCATCAACCAATGGAGAAACATAGGATTGCCAAGGTGAAATTGGCATCTTGTGAGGTGGGGTTGAGGTGTGGGGTTCGTTTGGGGTGAAGGGGAGAAGTGAGAGTGACAGATGAATAGTGAGGTAGAGGTTTGGCGGGAAACCAAGGAAGTAGTTTATATTTGTTTGACTAGTGTTGAAGGTTAACGGAGTTATACTCTGTGTTTGTTAAGGACTAACATGGTTAGTCCTTTTGGACTAACCATGAAAAGGGTTAAGGACCTCAAATGTAAATGACTTAGCAGTCTTATGTGTGGGCTGTTAAGTGCTTGGTTTGGGCTTTTGGCAGATTTGGGCCATTTAGCAAAATGGGCCTTTTGCAATATT
Source organism: Tanacetum coccineum (assembly GCA_026074375.1). Classification (NCBI taxonomy): domain Eukaryota; kingdom Viridiplantae; phylum Streptophyta; class Magnoliopsida; order Asterales; family Asteraceae; genus Tanacetum; species Tanacetum coccineum. The sequence continues at coordinate 23,200 of BQNB010004320.1, read as the reverse complement.
AAGCTTATAAGTTTAAGTCTTCTTTATGTTTAATGGGCTGGCCCAGCCCATTAGATGGGTACGGGTTGGCCCATTTATCATTTCTTTGATATCGACTTTGTCTTTGACTTTTGACTTTGACTTTGACCTTCGTTGACTTTGACTTTTTGCGCTCATTCCATTCCCGTGGTCGGTTTTGTTCGTTTTGGCTTGATTTTGTGTCCTTTCTTTGATATCCGTTACCTGCACAATATAAATGCAAAACACACAAATACAACATATTTTGGTATATTTTTGGTCTTTTAAGCCCGTTTTAATGGATAAATAGTTTGTGTAATTAAGCACATACCAGTCAACCCCTAAATTTCAAGGGTATCGAAGGAGTTGTTGGTCTTACTTAGTGGTTCAAAAAGATGGAATCTGTTTTCCATATCAGCAACTGCACAGTTACATGTCAAGTCAAGTTTGCAACATGTACTCTACTTGGAAATGCTTTGACGTGGTGGAACTCCCATGTTAAAACTGTTGGTCACGATGCTGCTTACGGAATGCCATGGAAAACACTGATGAAGATGCTGACCGACAAGTACTGTCCTAGAGGCGAGATCAAAAAGCTGGAGATCGAAATATGGAACCTGAAGGTCAAGGGAACGGACGTTGCGAGCTACACACAACGCTTCCAGGAATTGGCACTGATGTGCGGAAGAATGTTTCCCGAGGAGTCCGATCGAGTAGAGAAATATGTTGGGGGACTTCCCGACATGATTCAGGAAAGTGTGATGGCATCCAAGCCAAAAACAATGCAAGATGCAATTGAGTTTGCTAATGATCTAATGGACCAGAAGGTTCGTGCCTATGCTGAGAGGCAAGGCAGAATTTCTATGCTTCACGTTCCACCCTAATGTATTTGAGTTTAAGGCGAGATCATCCCATGTAGAGATCTTTAGTCTCAGGACACATTACAAACTGTGCGGCTAAGTGACCAGGCTTTTGTACCCCACAGAGACTAGTATCAGACTAACGGACACTTCTGGTTTCAAAAACCACTTGGACTTCCTGGTGATACAGAAATCACATGTTATCAGAAATAGCTTAGTTCAATATTATATTTAATTTAAGAAAAAGAGATTTTCATTATTTTAATTAGATCACATTATTAACTTAATTATAATGATACGATACTTTTAATTAAGGAAATCCTTGACCTTTTAGAAGGCTGCAACATCGGTTGTGAGCCGGCAAGATGCAGCAAACTTTTATCAGTCTCGGATAAATACTATGTGCCTTATTTAGAAGACTGCAACATCGGTTGTGAGTCGGCAAGATGCAATAAACTTTTATTAGCCCACAGTTTTTATTATTATTATTACCTCATTTTTCTTTTTCTTTTTCTTTTTTTACGCTTTATATTACCACGATATAGAGAATTTTTTTTTAGCATCACCCCTGCCCTAAAAAGAAAACGGTTCCAAGAGCAGTACTAATGAAGTCTGGCCTAGTATCACTTAATACTGCCAGACAAGTTAATACTGCTCACCCAAAAATAACAGTGAATAGTGCTAGACCAATGACAAATCTTTCCAAATCAGCACATTCAACTGTTAAGTGGCCCATTCACAAGAATACAACATTTAAAAACAGTAATTTTAATCAGAGGGTTAATACTGTTAAGAATAAAAATGTTAATAGTGTTAGGCCAAAAACAATAGTTAATGTTGTTAGGCCAAAAGCAGTAGTTAATGATGTTAAGAGAAATAATGTTAATGCTATTAAGGCCTCATCTTGTTGGGTTTGGAAACCAAAGCCTAAAGTTTCAGACCATGTTTCTAAACACAACAGTGCATTAATCACCCTGAAAAACGTTTGATTATGTTGATGCACAAGGCAAATCCAAGTCAGTGATGGCTTGGGTCCCTAAAAGAAGCTGATTTTCTTATCTAATGTGCAGGGCAATCCACAAATGGATTTACAGGATCAAGGAGTGATTGATAATAGATGCTCAAGGCACATGACAGGGAACATGTCCTATCTTACAAACTATAAAAAGATTGATGAAGGATATGTTGCCTTTGGAGGTAACCCTAAAGGAGGAAAAATCACTGGCAGAGTGATTTGAATTCTTTAGCTATATATAATATATAAATAATATATATATATATATATAACTAAATATCAATTAATAAGAGTGAGTAAGTATTCCGTAAGGCTTTTAAAAAGTTATTTACTTTTATCCAAAGTAAAACCCTAAAAAACCTTCTCGGGTCATTTCCCGACGAGGCGTGAATTGAAAATCGAGGTTACGTTCGTGATCGATTGATTGAATGATTTTTGATTAGGATTCTATTTCTACAATTAAAATGCAAAAACAAGTAAAAGCAAGCCTAAAACGAAAGCAGTTAAAGTTAAAACACGAGAAACGATAACGGGATCTATACCCGAGCTTTAAAAAAAAACCCTAAACTATCAAATTTTAACCCTACGAAAGCGAATTTAATTTTTAAAGGTCCTAAATGATAAAAGAAAATTAAAAAAAAGAAATATATTTTTTTGACTTTTAAATTATTTATTATGAATTAAAAACTAATTTAATCTAAAAAATTAATTAAAAATACTAAACTACATTGGAAAATTCTAAAAAAATTCTGAAAAGTACTTTGGACAATGCTTAATCTAGGAAAAATAAAATGAAGAAAACAGCTTATTGAAATAAGCTGGAAATAAGTTAAAATGGGCTGAAGGCTTAAAAGAGTAAAAAGGGGTTAAATATCAAATGATGCAAAATAAGAATGAAAAAGACCCCAGGGCAGTTGGCATTGAGAGTGTGTGTTGAGGTGTTAGTGCTATAAGGGGAGGTCACAGGTTTGACCCCTGTGACCTCTCTTTTTTACAAAACATTTTTTTTCTTTTTTTTAAAACTTATAAAATAAGCAAAAACAAAGAACTTTAACAAAGCAACTTTTTATAAAATTTAAAAATGAGCTAGGAATAAGCAAAAATAAGTTGACAGACTTGGTTTTTTACTAAGTGATTAAAAACCTAAACTGTTTGGCTTTTTTAAAACTAACAAGCACATAATAAAGGCAAATAAGCTAAAATAGATGATAACCTAACCCTAATAAGCACTTACAAACAAAAATAAGCAAGAAATTAAGCAGAAAGGCATTAAAAATCAATAAGACAGATTGCATAGGAAAATGGTTTAAAGGGCTAATGGCTACTTTTAAGCTAATTTTTAAAAGCCTTAAGCTATCCTTATGGCTTAATGACTTATATGCAGATCAAGCTTATACTATAAGCTTCACGAATCATCAAAGAAAAAGTATTTTAAAAAACATAAAAGCCATGAAAAAGCCAAATGAAAAAGCTGATTACACATAATGCACTCTTTTTGGTTTTCTTTTTAAAAGACAAATGAGCTTTTTGCAAATCTAAATAAGCTATCTAAAATAAGGTAAAACTACAAAATAAGTTGAAATAGATCAATTTAGAACTACAAACTACTTATGCAAGAAATTTCAAAACCTAAAACCTACTTTAGCTTATCTAAATTTGCAATTGAAAAATAGACTATTTTAAAACTTAAAACTGAAAAATAACTTAGACAGATTGACTTCTAAAACCATATGTCAAAGCACACTTGACCCCCCTTTTTGCTACTGCATTTTAACACTAAAAGAACACAAAACCAAAGCCTTAAAACAACTTTTGAGCCAATATCAAATCTAAACACTTTGAAAGAGTTTTCAAACCACAAATTCACAGATCTTATAGATAAAACCTTAAAACTTACTTTAAGACTTGAAAAAATTATAAAAACAGATTAACACAACTTAAAAAGGCTTGTTAAAGTTGGATTAATGACCCAAAGTAGTTTACACCCTTTTTGACCCATTTTGGCTATTAACCTAAACACCCCTTTAAGTATTGATAATTCATTTTAAAAGTTATTTTCACTGATTTAAGCTAAGGGTATTGAAAACAGATTACAAAAAAACAGTATTAAGCACTAATGAGCAAATTCCAACAGAGGATAAGCACTTTTGAATAAGCAAACTCAATTAGCAGTTTTAGGCTAAAATAGACAGATTTGTATAAAAACATTAACCAAGAAGATTTAAACTACAAGAAAGCATACATAAGCAATAAGCATCTTTAATGATCATAATTAAGCAAATAAAAGCAGAAAATAAGCAGTCTAATAAGCTAAACAGTAAATGAGCTAAAAACTTGAAAAATAAAAACTTACAAAACCCTTTGCTTAAACAAGGGTATAAAATGCTCCTAGAGCTATTCTACAAGCTTTAGCTTGTTAGAAACAAGCTAGTGACAACAATAAGCCCATCCCTTTTTGGCTTATCATCCACAAGAGCTTTTTGAGTAATTTTTGGTAAAAAGGGGCTTAAACCCTATAAACTATGGAAAAGTTTATATGGTCTAAGTCAAACAACTTAAGTAACAAGTAAAACAGCTTAAGAGAGCTTATAAAACATTTTTATAACATAAAATGCATTAACATAAAAATAGGATTTTAACCTAAAAACTTAAATTTCTTTAAACTTAAAAAAAACAGTACAAAGCTTTTAAAAAAAAAGTAAAATAAACAAACTTAATATAAGCTGAAAGATTAAAAACTAGATGCCTTATAAGGCTTTAACTAAAGTCCTTAATTTATAGATAAAGAAAGGTCTTGGGTCTTCTTCTTAGTTTCATCTGTGAGAGAAACAGAGTGTGTTTCTTTGTTGGAGTTAAGTCAAATCTCATCAAAGCCAATCAAAAATTTTATATTTCACCGAGTAAGATATGCTCCGAGCCCTTGATTCATGACATTGTTACCTCAACCAATGGAGTACCTAGGATTGCCAAGTGGAATTGGCATCTTGTAGAGGTGGGGTTGAAGAGTGGGGTTCGATTAGGGTGGAAGGGGAGAATTGAAGTGATAGTATTAATAGTGAGGATAGAGGTTGGTGGAAATCAGGGAATAGTTTTATATTTGAGGTTTGACAAGTGTGTTGAAGGTTTAACGAAGTTTATACTCGTGTTTGTTAAAGGACTGACATGTGTTATTCCTTTTGGACATACCATGCAAAGGGTTAAGACCTCAAATTGAAAAAGAACTTAACAGTCTTAAGTGTTGGCTGTTAAGTGCTTCGAGGGCTTTTGGTAATTTGGGCCATTTAGCAAAATGGGGCCTTTTGCAATATTAAGCTTATAAGCTTAAGTCTTCTTTATGTTTAATGGGCTGACCCGACCCATTAGATGGGTTCGGGTTGGCCCATTTAACATTTCTTTGATATCGGCTTTGTCTTTGACTGTTGATTTTGACCTTGACTTTTTACACTCTTTCCAATCCCGGGCTCGGTTTTGTCCCTTTTGGCTTGATTTTATGTCCTTTCTTTGATATCCGTTACCTGCACAATATAAATGCAAAACACACAAATACAACGTATTTTTTGTATGTTTTTGGTTTTTTAAGCCCGTTTTAATGGATAAATGGTATGTGTAATTAAGCACATAACAAAATCCCCCATACTAAGATATGAACATTGTCCTCAATGTTTTAAGAAGGGTCTCTACATAAATCTAAAGCTGTTTATTAAGTATGCACAAAGATAAACGTTAGTCGATAAGATTGGATATTGGATTCCCATAATCATGCTAAGGATTGAAACTCGAGTGAACGAAGGACAAAACCACTAGCACGAGAGGCTTCATAATCTAGGGCAATCCTGGACATACAACAAAAACTACAAAACATGAGAAAGGAAGAGGCGAGCCTCCTCACAACACACTTATTCATTACTACTATTATAATTTAGAGAATAAGCATGGGGTTGCGTACGTCCACAAAGCGCTTAATTATTGTTAACCGAGTGCGTTGAGCCTGATCTTGATCCCCCATACTTGAGCTGGTCAAGGAGGATAGAAATGGAGAAACAAAACATCCAAAATAGGAAAGATCCCACTCCAAGATCATATCCAGGGCTTTAGAAAAATGAAAATGACCTCGAAACTTTAAGTCCTCCGATGAATCAAGATGGAGGCGTCTTCTTCCTCATTAGAAGCAAGAGTACTAGAATTGAAAACTTAGGTGTCTCGATTTTCAATGAAAATGAAGCAAAGTTCATCATTGAGAAAGTGTTGGGAAGGAGTGCAAAATATTAGGCAAGATGAAACATGAATACTCTTGTCGAATTATGTAGAAAATATCATCCACCACTTATGTAAAAAATCCCTATCGGGCTCCAAATACAACATCATCCGTTGGTTTCGCAGAGGACGAGGGGAATGATTGAACAATCAAAATGAAATGACTCATTTACAGGAAGTGAAGGGGAATAATTGCTAAGCAATTCTTCAAGGAAAAGAATATCCCCTTCAGAGTCATAGTCATCATTCTCAATGCCCGGTGGCATCGGGTCATCCAGAGTAAGAAATAAATCGATCTCCCTCCAACATAGAGTCCTTATCTCAACGGATAGAGTATATATAGGGGGGGGGGGGGTGAGAAAAAGACATCGATTTATAGCATAAAAAATTTTCAAAATTAAACTTTCCAAGGGTCAGAGGTGAGAATAAAAATCAAACTAACAATTTCACACAAGATAATTTCTCCCAGGATCAAAGTTGGCTTCATTAATTCCCGGTGGAATTAAATCAATAAAGCGAGTCACACCGAAAGAACTTCCTAAGAAAAAGAATTGATCTTAAGTGAAAAGGAATAAGTATCATGATTAAGCAAAGGATTCTATAAGATCATACTCAGCAATAAAGGGAGCGATGCTATTCTTAAGTAGAAATTGATTTTCTTCATCAAAAAGCGGTTTCAATAAATTTTTCCTTCGTAACGTCCTCAACAGAAAATGTCTCGTCGTAACTAGAGAAAAATCGTCGATCAGCATCAAAGATATGAATAGCGAAAGTTGTAAAAATATCACCAAACGGGCACATCAAACTACCTTTCGATATCGTAGAAAATCCACTCTTACACACTTGTATTGGGACAAGGTACTCAACACAAGACAATATAATCTCGACCGATTCCGTATCTGAAATAGTGCTAATGCTCATCCCCATACTTCTAGAATTTATGCAGTCTCCTCGTTAGAAAAACGGGCGGATTGCAAATAGTATACTCCTCGTCATCATCTATCAGTAGAAGGCAGGACAATTCCAGTTCAGGAATATTAATATTAATCGGCACTCCTCACTGATAAATTTTTAAATCTTTAAGAAGTTTAATATACAATTCTTGTAATCCTCTTGTTGATGTTGCTTTTCTCTACAAGCAAGCTTAATTCAAAAAATTCCTCCCAACTAGCAAGAAAACCCTTGGCGTTTCTTCTAAAAGATTATACGATAAAAATACTTTAAAAAGGTTTGTATAGATTTCATTAGAGTTTTCACTGCTTGTCAAATACCACACTTGTTTTTCATGAAGGAGGATTGATGAAGGACGGAAACTACAGGGTTGAAATTGGGTCAAAACGCGGGAAAAATTATAGCAAAAGATTATGATCATAATAAGTTTTGTTCAACGAGTTTACATGAAAGTCTCATTAGGACCCCTACAGGGTATCACAACATAACATATTGTTGTGGAAACTTTGGAGAATTTATATGGTTACAATTATCACCAAAAGTTTTATTTGATATGTAGCAGCGGTTTCCGGCTCATAGACAAGCAGAATTATATAGAAAAATCAGAACCTTAGTGATGATCTTTCCACATAACTCACAAGATTAGGTCAGGGAGTTGTGAGGTGGGTATGCAAAATTGTAGAATTTGTAGAAATGAAATCGAATTAACGGATGAAATGCATTGCCGACAAAAACCATTTTCTAAAATTAATTACCACACCTATAGAAGTCACATTAGTTGAACAAAATGTGCTATCAAACGTTCTTCCATAAGTAACACACTCACAATGGAGGTATGACGACATTAGAATTAAACAATTTGAGATAAAGAAGAATATTTTTGGGACCGAAAAATCAAAGGTGCACGACAGCACTCTAGAAAACGTACAAAGAAGCGGAGGAGCGGGAAAGCGCGAAGCTATTAAAAACCTTCTCTTTTCGGGTCGAAGTTCGTAGGATCGACCCTCCTTATACCTCTCTTATAGTTTGTAATCTAAAGGTGAGCCGAAATCACAAGTGACACAACGGTTGATTTTGTTGTTTTTCGATTTTTTTTGGTATTTTTGATTACTTGAAAATATTCACAAATGAAAGCGATAACTTCACGAGGAAGGGTCTTCAAACACTAATCTTCGAATGAAACACGATAATCGTAACACACCTCCTCGGCAGCGGCGCCAAAAATTGATTTGAATTCTTTAGCTATATATAACATATAAGTATTATATATTATATATATATATATATATATATATATATATATATATATATATATATAAAACTAAATATCAATTAATAAGAGTGAGTAAGTATTCCGTAAGGCTTTTAAAATGTTATTTACTTTTATCCAAAGTAAAACCCTAAAAAACCTCCCTGGGTCGTTTCCTGATGAGGCGTGAATTGAAAATCAAGGTTACGTTCGTGATCGCGTGATTGATTGATTCAATGATTTTTGATTAGGATTCTATTTCTACAATTAAAATGAAAAAACAAGTAAAAGCAAGCCTAAAACGAAAGCAATTGATCCAAGGGTTTCGAGAGGAAATGCTTCATTTATTTCCTTGTTCTCGAACTTATCTTGGTGAGGATTTTCCAGTCTTAAAAGCGAATTTAATTTTTAAAGGTCCTAAATGATAAAAGAAAATTTTATAAAAAAAGAATCATATTTTTTTGACTTTTAAATTATTTATTATGAATTAAAAACTGATTTAATCTAAAAAATTAATTAAAAATACTAAACTACATTGGAAAATTTTGAAAAAATTCTGAAAAGTACTTTGGACAATGCTTAATCTAGGAAAAATAAAATGAAGAAAACAGCTTATTGAAATAAGTTGGAAATAAGTTAAAATGGGTTGAAGGCTTAAAAGAGTAAAAAGGGGTTAAATATCAAATGATGCAAAGTTAGAATGAAAAAGACCCCAGGGCAGTTGGCATTGAGAGTGTGTGTTGAGGTGTTAGTGCTATAAGGGGAGGTCACAGGTTCAACCCCTGTGACCTCTCTTTTTGACAAAACATTTTTTTTCTTTTTTTTTAAACTTATAAAATAAGCAAAAACAAAGAACTTTAACAAAGCAACTTTTTATAAAACTTAAAAATGAGCTAGGAATAAGCAAAAATAAGTTGACAGACTTGGTTTTTTACTAAGTGATTAAAAACCTAAATTGTTTGGCTTTTTTAGAACTAACAAGCACATAATAAAGGCAAATAAGCTAAAAAGATGATAACCTAACCCTAATAAGCACTTACAAACAAAAATAAGCAAGAAATTAAGCAGAAAGGCACTAAAAATCAATAAGACAGATTGCATAGGAAAATGGTTTAAAGGGCTAATGGCTACTTTTAAGCTAATTATTTTAAAAGCCTTAAGCTATTCCTTTGCTTAATGGACTTATATGCAGATCAAGCTTATACTATAAGCTTCACGAATCATCAAAGAAAAAAGTATTTTTTAAAAAAAGCATAAAAGCCATGAAAAAGCCAAATGAAAAAGTTAATTACACAGAATGCACTCTTTTTGGTTTTCTTTTTAAAAGATAAATGAGCTTTTTGCAAATCTAAATAAGCTATCTAAAATAAGGTAAAACTATAAAATAAGTTGAAATAGATCAATTTAGAACTACAAACTACTTATGCAAGAAATTTCAAAATTTAAAACCTACTTTAGCTTATCTAAATTTGCAATTGAAAAATGGACTATTTTAAAACTTAAAACTGAAAAATAACTTAGACAGATTGACTTCTAAAACCATATGTCAAAGCACACTTGACCCCCCTTTGCTACTGCATTTTAACACTAAAAGAACACAAAACCAAAGCCTTAAAACAACTTTTGAGCCAAAATCAAATCTAAACACTTTGAAAGAGTTTTGAGACCACAAATTCACAGATCTTATAGATAAAACCTTAAAACTTACTTTAAGACTTGAAAAAAATTATAAAAACAGATTAACACAACTTAAAAAGGCTTGTTAAAGTTGGATTAATGACCCAAAGTAGTTTTACACCCTTTTTGACCCATTTTGGCTATTAACCCAAACACCCCTTTAAGTATTGATAATTCATTTTAAAAGTTATTTTTACTGATTTAAGCTAAGGGTATTGAAAACAGATTACAAAAAAACAGTATTAAGCACTAATGAGCAAATTCCAACAGAGGATAAGCACTTTTGAATAAGCAAACTCAATTAGCAGTTTTAGGCTAAAATAGGCAGATTTGTATAAAAACATTAACCAAGAAGATTTAAACTACAAGAAAGCATACATAAGCAATAAGCATCTTTAATGATCATAATTAAGCAAATAAAAGCAGAAAATAAGCAGTCTAATAAGCTAAACAGTAAATGAGCTAAAAACTTGAAAAATAAAAACTTACAAAACCCTTTGCTTAAACAAGGGTATAAAATGATCTTAGAGCTATTCTACAAGCTTTAGCTTGTTAGAAACAAGCTAGTGACAGCAATAAGCCCATCCCTTTTTGGCTTATCATCCACAAGAGCTTTTTGAGTGATTTTTGGTAAAAAGGGGCTTAAACCCTATAAACTATGGAAAAGTTTATATGGTCTAAGTCAAACATCTTAAGTAACAAGTAAAATAGCTTAAAAGAGCTTATAAAATATTTTTAACATAAAAACAGGATTTTAACATAAAAACTTCAATTTCATTAAACTTAAAAAAAACAGTACAAAGCTTTTAAAAAAAAGTACAATAAACAAACTTAATATAAGCTGAAAGATTAAAAACTAGATGCCTTAAAAGGCTTACAAAGTCCTATTTATAGATAAATGAGAAGGTCTTGGGGTCTTCTTCTTGTGTTTCTTCTGTGAGAGAAACAAGAGGTGTGTTTCTTGTGTGAGGTAAGTCGAAATCTCATCAAAGCCATCAAAATTTCTTGTTCACCAAGTAGTATGATCCGAGCCCTTGATTCATTGTCTTTGTTCATCAACCAATGGAGATACATAGGATTGCCAAGGTGGAATTGGCATCTTGTGAGGTGGGGTTGAGGTGTGGGGTTCGTTTGGGGTGAAGGGGAGAAGTGAGAGTGACAGATTAATAGTGAGGTAGAGGTTTGGTGGGAAATCAGGGAAGTAGTTTATATTTGTTTGACTAGTGTTGAAGGTTAACGAAGTTATACTCTGTGTTTGTTAAGGACTGACATGGTTAGTCCTTTTGGACTAACCATGCAAAGGGTTAAGGACCTCAAATGTAAAAGACTTAACAGTCTTATGTGTGGGCTGTTAAGTGCTTGGTTTGGGCTTTTGGCAGATTTGGGCCATTTAGCAAAATGGGCCTTTTGCAAAAATTCTGCTTATAAGCTTAAGTCTTCTTTATGTTTAATGGGCTGACCCGGCCCATTAGATGAGTTCGGGTTGGCCCATTTAACATTTCTTCGATATCGGCTTTGTCTTTGACTATTGACTTTGACCTTGACTTTTTACACTCTTTCCAATCCCGTGCTCGGTTTTGTCCCTTTTGGCTTGATTTTGTGACATTTCTTTGATATCCGTTACCTGCACAATATAAATGCAAAACACACAAATACAACGTATTTTTGGTATGTTTTTGGTTTTTTAAGCCCGTTTTAATGGATAAATGGTATGTGTAATTAAGCACATACCAAAATCCCCCATACTAAGATATGAACATTGTCCTCAATGTTTTAAGAAGGGTCTCTACGTAAATCTAAAGCTATTTATTAAGTATGCACAAAGATAAACGTTAGTCGATAAGATTGGATATTGGATTCCCATAATCATGCTAAGGATTGAAACTCGAGTGAACGAAGGACAAAACCACGAGCACAAGAGGCTTCATAATCCGGGGCAATCCTGGACATACAACAAAAACCACAAAACATGAGAAAGGAAGAGGCGAGCCTCCTCACAACACACTTATTCATTACTACTATTATAATTAGGATAAGCATGGGTTGCTACCCACAAAGCGCTTATTTTTGTTAACCGAGTCTTGAGCCTGACTTGATCCCCCATACTTGAGCTGGTCAAGGAGGATAGAAATGGAGAAACAAAACATCCAAAATAGGAATGTCCTCTCCATAGATCATCATCGGTCAATTAAAAATTAGAATGAACCTAGAAAAGCTTTAAAGCCCCTATGAATAAGAGAGTGAGGCATTTCTCCTCATTAGAAGCATTAGTACTTAGAATTGAAAACTTTGTTCTCTTTTCAGTATGAAAATGGAAGCAAAGTGTCAAACATTGGAGAAAGGGTGGGAAGGGTGGGCAAAATATTAGGCATATGAACATGAAGTTCTCTTGTCGAATTATTAGAAATATCATCCACCACTTTTGTAAAAAATCCCGTATCGGGCTCAATATCATCATCATCCGGTGGTTTCGCAGGAGGACGAGGGGATGATGGAACATCAAAATGAAATGACTCATTTACAGGAAGTGAAGGGGAATAATTGCTAAGCAATTCTTCAAGTGCAAAGATATCCCCCTTCATATCGATCCATCATGTCTCAATTGCCCGGTGTCAATCAGGGTCATCCAGAGTAAGAAATAAATCGATCTCCTCCACATGAGAGTCATTATCCTCAACGGGGATAGGAGATGGAGAAAAAGACTCGATTATAGCATCATAATTTTCAAAATTAAATTCTTCCAAGGGTCGAGGGGATGAATTATCATACAACAATTTCTCAACAAGATGAATTTCTTCCTCAGGATCAAAGTTGGCTTCATTAATTCCCGGTGGAATTAAATCAATATGAGCGAGTTCACCGAAGAACTCCTAGAGAAAAGAATTGATCTTAGGAGAAGTGACGACAGTATCTTGATAATGCAAATAACCATATAAGATCAGGACTCATCATTAAAGTGAGCGGATCATCTTAGCAGAAATGATTTCTTCATCAAAAAGAGGGTTCGAATAAATTTCCTTCGGAACGTCCTCAACATAAACTGAATCTCTAAACTAGAAAAAATCGTCATCAACATCAAAGAGAGGATTAGAGAAAGTTGTAAAATTATCACAAACGGGCACATCACACTCACTTTCGATATCGGAGAAATCCTCGGACTCACTTGGGCTTGGGACAATTGTACTCAACACAAGACTTTATAATACCGTCCGATTCGTTTCTGAAACGTGCTAAGATGCTCATTCCCCCATAACTTAAGAGGTATCGAGACTCCTCGTTATGTAAGACCGGGCGTGATTGCAATAGTATACTCCTCGTCATCATCTTCGTAGAAGGCAGGACAATTCCAGTTCAGAATATTAATATAATCGGCCAGCTCCTCACTTATAATTTTTAAATCTTTAAGAAGTTTATGAAACAATTCTTGTAAATCCTCTTGTTGATGTTGCTTTTCTCTACAAGCATGCTTAATTTCAAAAAATTTCTCCCAAGCTAGCAAGAAAACCTTGGGCGTTTCTCTAAAAGATATACGATTAAACTTCTTTAAAAAGGTTTGTATAGATTTCATTAGGTTTTCTCTGGCTTGCAAAATTTCCCAACAGGTTTTTCTTTGGAGGAGGTTATGAAGACGAAAACAACGAGGTTTGATATTGGTCCCAAACCGGAAAATTATAGCAAAGAGTATGGATTCATAACAATTTTGGTCAACGTTGACACTAAAAGTCTCATGAGACCCCTAACCGTTTTCACAACAAACATATAGTTGTGGTGTCACATAGGTGAATTTAATGATTACAATTATCACCATAGTTTTGATTGTAGCACGGTTCCGGCTCATAGACAAGCAGGAATTATGATAGAAAATCAGAACCGTAGTGATGATCTTTTCCACATAACTCACAAGAGTATGTCGAGGGTTGTGGAGGTGGGTAAGAAAAATTTGGAGAATTGTTGAAAGAATTCGAATTAACGAAGGATTGCATCCGAACAAAATCCATTTCTTAATAGATATTTCCACACCGATAGTCTTAACATTGGTTGACACAATGTTGCTTTTAATACCCCAAAACGTTCTTCCTATATTAACACACTCACAATGGAGGTATGACGACATTAGAATTAAACAATTTGAGATAAAGAAGAATATTTTTGGGACCGAAAAATCAAAGGTGCACGACAGCACTCTAGAAAACGTACAAAGAAGCGGAGGAGCGGGAAAGCGCGAAGCTATTAAAAACCTTCTCTTTTCGGGTCGAAGTTCGTAGGATCGACCCTCCTTATACCTCTCTATAGTTTGTTCATCTAAAGGTGCGCTAAATCACAAGTGACACAACGGTTGATTTTGTTTGTTTATCGATTTTTTTGTAATTTATTTTGAATACTTGAAAATATTGCACAAAATGAAAGCAGATAACTTCACAGGAAGGGTCTTCAAAAACTAATCTCGAATGAAAACACGATAATCGTAACGACACCTCCTCGTCAGCGGCGCAAAAATAGATTTGAATCTCTATTTAGCTATATAAAAATAATAAGTATTATAAATTATAAATATATGAACGAAATATATATAAATATATATATAACTATATATAAAACTAAAATTATCAATTAATAAAGTGAGTAATATCCTAAGAGCTTTTACAATGTTCTTTACTTTTATCCCAATAAAACCCTAATAAACCTCCTGGGTCGTTCCTGAAGAGGCTGAATTGAAAAACAAGTTACGTTCGTGATCGCGTGATTGATTGATTCAATGATTTTTGATTAGGATTCTATTTCTACAATTAAAATGCAAAAACAAGTAAAAGCAAGCCTAAAACAAAAGCAGTTAAAGTTAAAACACGAGAAACGATAACGGGATCTAAACCCGAGCTTTAAAAAAAACTAAACTATCAAATTTTAACCCTACGAAAGTGAATTTAATTTTTAAAGGTCCTAAATGATAAAAGAAAATTTTTAAAAAATTATATTTTTTTGACTTTTAAATTATTTATTATGAATTAAAAGTTGATTTAATCTAAATCAGTTAATTAAAAAAAATACTAAACTACATTGGAAAATTCTGAAAAAAATTATGAAAAGTACTTTGGACAATGCTTAATCTAGGAAAAATAAAATGAAGAAAACAGCTTATTGAAATAAGCTGAAAATAAGCTAAAATGGGCTAAAGGCTTAAAAGAGTAAAAAGGGGTTGAATATTAAATGATGCAAAGTAAGAATAAAAAAGACCCCAGGGCAGTGGTATTGGATGTGTGTTGGAGGTTTGGTGCTATAAGGGGAGGTCACAGGTTCGACCCCTGTGACCTCTCTTTTTTACAAAACATTTTTTTTCTTTTTTTAAACTTATAAAATAAGTAAAAACAAAGAACTTTAACAAAGCAACTTTTTATAAAACTTAAAAATGAGCTAGGAATAAGCAAAAATAAGTTGACAGACTTGGTTTTTTACTAAGTGATTAAAAACCTAAACTGTTTGGCTTTTTTAGAACTTAACTAGCAACACCATAAGGCAAATAAGCTAAAATAGATGATAACCTAACCCTAATAAGCACTTACAAACAAAAATAAGCAAGAAATTAAGCAGAAAGGCACTAAAAATCAATAAGACAGATTGCATAGGAAACCGGTGTAAAGGGCTAATGGCTACTTTTAAGCTAATTTTTAAAAGCCTTAAGCTATCCTTATGGCTTAATGACTTATATGCAGACCAAGCTTATACTATAACTCAGAATACAAAGAAAAAGTATTTTTGAAAAAAATTATAATCCATGAAAAAAGGCCAACGTGAAACAGCTGATGACACAGAATGCACTCTTTTTGTTTTCTTTTTAAAAACAAATGAGCTTTTTGCAAAACCTCACTAACAAACAAAAACAGGTAAAACTACAAAAAAGTTGAAATAGAACAATTAAGAACTACAAACTACTTCTGCAAGAAATTTCAAACCTAACACCTACGTTTTTCCTTTATCAACCATTGCAAATGGTAAAATGACTATTTTAAACTGTACAACTGAAAAAATAAAAAGACAGATTGGAACTTCAAATCCAAAATTCAAAGGCACACATGACCCCCCTTTTGCTACTGCATTTTAACACTAAAAGAACACAAAACCAAATCCTTAAAACAACTTTTGAGCCAAAATCAAATTTCAACACTTTGAAAGAGTTTTGAGACCACAAATTCACAGATACTTATAGATAAAACCTTATAACTTACTTTAAGACTTGAAAAAAAAATCATTAAAACAGATTAACACACTGTAGAAAAGGCTAGTTAAAGTTGGAATAACTGACCCAAAGGAAGTTTAAACACCCTTTTTGACCCATTTTGGCTATTAACCCAAACACCCCATTACGTATTGATACATTCTTTTTAAAATAAATATATATTTACTGATTAGAGCTCAGGGGAATTGAAAACAGCTTACAAAACAAACCGTAATAAGCACTAATGCCAAATTCCTACAAGGAAAAGCTAAAATTAGAATAAGCAAATCTCAATTAGCATTTTTTAGCAAAAATAGCAGATATGTAAAATATCATTAACCAACAAGATTAAACTCCAGACAGACATTATACATAATCAATAAGCATCCTTTATGATCATAATTAAAGCAAATACAATGCAGAAAATAAGCAGTCTAATATGCTAAACGTAAATGAGCAAAAACTATGAAAAAAACAAACATACAAAACTTCCTAGCATAAACAAAGGTTAAAAAAATGATCATAAGCAATACTACAAGCTTTTAGCTTGTAGAAACAAGCTAGTGACACGCATATAAGCCCATCCTTTTTGGCTTATCATCCACAAGAGCTTTTTTGAGTGATTTTTTGGTAAAAAGGGGCATAAAACCCTATAAACAATGGAAAAGTTAATATTGGTCTAAGTCAAAACATCTTAAGTAACAAGTAAAATAGCTTAAGAGAGCTTATAAAATATTTTTAACATAAAATGCATTAACATAAAAACAGGATTTTAACATAAAAACTTCAATTCATTAAACTTAAAAAAAACAGTACAAAGCTTTAAAAAAAAAGTACAATAAACAAACTTAATATAAGCTGAAAGATTAAAAACTAGATGCCTTATAAGGCTTACAAAGTCCTATTTATAGATAAATGAGAAGGTCTTGGGGTCTTCTTCTTGTGTTTCTTCTGTGAGAGAAAAACAAAGAAAGTGTGTTTCATTGTGTAGGAAAGTCGAAATCTCATCAAACCATCAAATTACTTGGTTTCACCAAGTTACATATCCGAGCCCTTGATTCATTTGTCTTGTTAATACCAATGAAGAAACCATAGGATTACCAAGGTGGAATTGGCATCTTGTGAGGTGGGGTTATGGTGTGGGGTTCGTTTGGTGTATAATGGGAGAAGTGGATAGTGACAGAATAGATTAATAGTGAGGTAGAGGTTTGGCAAGAAATCAGGGAAGTAGTTTATATTTGTTTGACTGGTGTTGAAGGTTAACGGAGTTATACTCTGTGTTTGTTAAGGACTGACATGGTTAGTCCTTTTGGACTAACCATGCAAAGGGTTAAGGACCTCAGATGTAAAAGACTTAACAGTCTTATGTGTGGGCTGTTAAGTGCTTGGTTTGGGCTTTTGGCAGATTTGGGCCATTTAGCAAAATGGGCCTTTTGCAATATTAAGCTTATAAGCTTAAGTCTTCTTTATGTTTAATGGGCTGACCCGGGCCATTAGATGGGTACGAGTTGGACCATTTAACATTTATTCGATATCGGCTTTGTCTTTGACTTTTGAATTTGACTTTGACCTTGACTTTTTACGCTCTTTCTAATCCCGTGCTCGGTTTTGTCCTTTTTGGCTTAATTTTGTGTCCTTTCTTTGATATCCATTACATGCACAATATAAATGCAAAACACACAAATACAACGTATTTTTGGTATGTTTTTGGTATTTTAAGCCCGTTTTAATGGATAAATGGTATGTGTAATTAAGCACATACCACAGAGGTATAATCAAAACTGGTAATTTAGATTTTGAGAATGTGTATTTTGTAAAAGTGTTAAAGTTTAACCTCTTTAGTGTTTCATAAATGTGTGACAAAAAGAATAGTGTTCTCTTTAATGACACTGAATGTATTGTTTTATCTCCAAACTTTAAGTTAACTGATGAAAGTCAAGTTTTACTTAAAGTTCCTAGAAAGAACAATATGTATAGTGTTGATTTAAATAATATTGTTCCTAAAGGAGGTCTAACTTGTCTCTTTGCTAAAGCCACATCTGATGAATCTGAACTTTGGCATAGGAGACTTGGACACATAAATTTCAAAACTATGAATAAACTGGTTAAGGGAAATCTTGTAAGAGGTTTACCTTCAAAACGTTTTGAAAATAATGAAACCTGTGCTTGTCAAAAGGGATAGCAACATAGAGCTTCTTGTAAGTCAAAAAACAATAAGTTCAATCAGCCAACCTTTGCATATGTTGCACATGGATTTGTTTGGTCCAACATTTATAAAAAGCTTAATGAAAAAGATGTATTGCCTAGTTGTCACAGATGATTACAGTAGGTTTAGTTGGGTTTTCTTTCTAGCTACTAAGGTGAGGATAGTGACATCTTAAGTCCTTATAACTGGGTAGAAAATCTAATAGATCAAAGGGTTAAGGTAATTAGGTGTGACAATAAAACTGAGTTCAAGAATAAGGAGATGAATCAGTTTTGTGAGAAAAAAGGTATTAAGAGAGAATTTAGTGTAGCTAGAACTCCTTAACAAAATGGAGTAGCTGAGAGGAAAAATAGAACACTAATTGAGGCTGCTAGGACAATGCTAGCTAATTCTAAGCTACCTACTACTTTTTGGGTTGAAGCAGTTAATACTGCTTGCTATGTGTAAAATAGGGTATTAGTAACTAAGCCTCATAACAAGACCCCTTATGAACTTTTTCTTGGTAGAAAACCAGATTTAGGATTTATGAGACCATTTAGGTGTCCTGTTACAATTCTTAATACCGTAGATCACTTAGGGTAGTTTGATGGTAAGGCTGATGAAGGATTCTTTGTTAGGTACTCAATCAATAGTAAAACATTTAGAGTATTCAACAGTAGAACTAGGATAGTTGAAGAGAACCTGTATGTCCAGTTTAGTGAGAATATACCTAATATTGCAGGAAGTAGACCAAATTGGCTTTTTGATATTGATGCACTAACAAAGTCATTGAATTATAAGCCAGTTGTTGCAGGAAATCAGTCTAATGGTAATGCAGGTACAAAAACATGTGATGATGCAGGTAAAACTAGAATGGAGACAGTACCTGGTAAAGATTACATTCTATTACCATTGTGGATAGCTGATCCACCATTCTCTCAAAGTTCAAAGAGTTCTTAGTTGCTTAATTCAAACCTTCAGGAGATGATGAAAAGAATGTTATTGAAGAACCAGGAAAAGAAGGTTGTGATCCAAGTAAAGAGGATGAAAGAGATGATCAAGAGAAGGACGCTAGTGTTAACAACACTAACAATGTTAATGCTACTAGCATAATCGAAGCTAATGTTGTTGGTGGAAAAACAAGCATTGAACTTCTAGATGATCCAAATATGCCTGCTTTGGAAGATATTGTCTATTCAGATGATGATGAAGATGTTGGTATAGAGGCTGACATGAACAATTTGGATGCATTTATACCTGTCAGTCCTATTCAAACTATAAGAGTACACAAAGATCATCCAATTGAACAAATTATTGGAGACTTGAATTCAGCACCTTAAACAAGAAGAATGACAAAGAATTTGGAAGAACATGGGTTGTTTAGTTCAGTTCAGCAAAGAACAAACCATAAAGACTTTCAAAATTGCTTGTTTGTCTGCTTCTTATCACAAGAAGGTGATCTAAGCATTGCAAGATCCAAGCTGATAGAAGCTATGCAGGATGAGCTTCTACAATTTAAATTAAAAAAAGTTTGGACCTTGGTGGATTTACCAAATGGCAAACGGCCCATAGGCACTAAATGGGTCTTTAGGAATAAAAAGGATGAAAGAGGAATTGTGATTAAAAATAAAGCAAGATTGGTTGATCAAGGGTACACACAAGAAGAAGGGATTAACTATGATAAAGTCTTTGCCCCTGTTGTAAAAATTGAAGAAATTAGGCTATTTTTAGCCTATGCCTCATTTAAAGACTTTATGGTGTACCAGATGGATGTCAAAAGTGCTTTTCTTTATGGTAAGATTGAAGAGGAAGTCTATGTTTGTCAACCACCAGGATTTGAAGATCCAAACTTCCCTGACAGAGTATACAAAGTAGAAAAGGGGCTTTATGGACTACATCAAGCTCCTAGAGCTTGGTATGAAACCTTGTCAACTTATTTGTTGGACAATAGGTTTTTGTGAGGAAAGATAGACAAGACTTTGTTTATCAGAAGGGACAAAGGTGATATTATGTTAGTTCAAGTGTATGTAGATGATATCATTTTTGGCTTTACAAAGAAGTCATTATGCATCGAGTTTGAGAAGATGATGCATAAGAAGTTTTAGACGAGTTCTATGGGTGAGCTCACATTCTTCTTAGGACTGCAAATAAAGCAGAAGGAGGATGGGATTTTTATCAGTCAAGACAAGTATGTGACTGAGATTTTGAAGAAATTTGGTTTTACTGATGTTAAGACAGCAAGCACACCTATGGAAACTTAAAAGATTTTGCTCAAGGATGAAGATGGTGAAGAAGTGGATGTTCATTTATATAGATCAATGATTGGTTCATTGATTTAACTTACTTCTTCAAGACCTGATATTATGTTTGCAGTGTGTGCCTGTGCAAGATACCAAGTCAACCCAAAGGTTTCACATCTTCATGCTATAAAAAGGATCTTTAGGTACTTAAAAGGTCAACCAAAATTAGGTTTTTGGTATCCAAAAGATTCTCCTTTTGATTTGGTAGCATACATTGATAGTGATTATGCTGGAGCAAGCTTGGATAGGAAGTCTACAACAGGAGGTTGTTAATTCCTTAGATGTAGATTAATATCATGGCAGTGCAAGAAGCATACAGTGGTTGCAAATTCCACAACAGAAGCTGAGTATGTGGCTGCTTCAAGTTGCTGTGGACAGATGCTTTGGATTCAAAATCAATTACTTGATTATGGGTATAATTTCTTGCATACCAAAATCTTTATTGATAATAATAGTACTATTTTCATAATTAAAAATCCTATTTTTTATTAAAAAACAAAGCATATAGAGATTAAACATCACTTTATTAGGGATTGCAATGAAAAGAAGTTGATTCATATGGTTAAAATCCATACTGACAAGAATCTTGCAGATTTACTTACAAAAGCTTTTGATGTAAGTAGGTTTCAATATTTGATTGCTAGTATTGAATGCTAAATCCTTAAAATCTTTTATCTCTTTATATTTTTGTAGAGTTTTGTATGAATTAGTACTGTTATTCATGTCATTAAAAGTTTTTGTTGTTAAGTATAATTAGTGCTGCTAGTTATACTTAATACTACTGGTATAATTAACATTGTGAAAATCAAGAGAAAAAGAATTGAGAGAGTTGGTGAGAATAAAAACAGAAAGAGAGATGTGTAAAAACAGAAAGAGTGATTTGGTGAGTAAAAGAATTGAGGGGCTGTTTGATAAAACTAAATGATTAAGCGCTGAGTGAATCAAAGTTGTGGAATGATTTATAGATCCTGAATGAATTTGATTCTGAATGATAATAAACGTTTGAGAATTGTTCTGAATCAACGCTCTGAATAATTTAAATTACATTTTTATCCTTTATACACATTTTTATCCTTTATACACATTTGTTATAAAATAAATTTTAACTCATTAATTATTGTCTCGATTTAAAAATAATAATTTTATAGTAGTGTTTAGGCTTAAAAACTTAAACCTTTTATTTAATATATACATAATAGTTATTTTATTCGAGTAAGTAAAAAAGGAGTCATTGATTAAAAAACAAAAAAAGGATAAGATAGGAAAAAAGTAGGGCGCTGAATGATTGGGCATTCTTTTGGCCATGAACCATACAGTACTTTTCCAATTTGTTCAGCGTCAATTTTTTGTCAAACAACCTTTGCTCTGACCTTATCATAGATATCCTCTTAATTGCCCAATTCAAAGGCTATCAAACATAGCCTGAGAGAATTTGTGAGTTGAAAAAAAGAGAGAGCTATGTGAAATAAAAAAACAGACAAAGTGATTTGGTGAGTAAAATAATTGAGAGAATTTATAAGTTAAAAAATTAAAAGAGAGCTATGTGAAATAAAAAAACAGACATAGTGATTTGGTAAGAAAAAGAATTGAGAGAAATGGTGAGTTGAAAAACAGAAAGAGAGTTGAATATATTAAAAACAGACAGAGTGTTTGGAATGGAATTAGAGTTAATGCTGCTGGCATAACTTAATGCTGTTAGGCATAAGTTAATGCTGCTAGGCATAAACTTACTACTGCTGTTGAAGGTTAATGCTGCTGGCATAACTTAGTGATGTTAGGCATAAGTTAATACTGCTAGGCATAAACTTACTACTGCTGTTGGAAGTTAATGCTGCTAGGCATAAACTTACTATTGCTGTTGAAAGTTAATGCTGCTAGCCATAACTTACAAATGCTGGTGAACGTTAATGCTGTTGAGGGTATTTTCATAAATACTTCGATTAAGGGTTTCATTCACTCATTTAATCAATCTCATTCAATCATATACTCTCTAATCACAAACCCTAACTCAATTTCTTTATTCATCATCAAAACCTAACATAATGACGACCTTACAGTTTGCTGATACTCACAATTTGGTCGTGTTTTTGTCTAAACCCGCTGAAAGTGAAGGGTTTGAGCAGATAGTGGATTTTCTAAAAGCAAACCCTATAAGATATGCACTAACGATCAATCCCACTATCTATACTTCATGCATTAAACAATTCTGGGCTACTGTCAAGGTAAAAACTATCAATGGAGAAGTACAGTTACAAGCCCTAGTAAATGGGAAGAAGATAATCGTTACTAAAGCATCTGTTAGACGTGACCTTCAACTGAATGATGAGGAAGGTACGGATTGCTTGCCAAATGCTACCATTTTTGAAGAACTTACAAGGATGGGGTATACAAAACTTTTACAGAAGCTTACATTCTATAAGGCATTCTTTTCTCCTCAATGGAAATTTCTTATTCATACCATTTTGCAATGCGTAAGTGCTAAGACTACTGCATGGAATGAA